>WNGS01028583.1:1728981-1748591 GCA_020271785.1 Procambarus virginalis | reverse complement strand
GATAATATTACTAATAGCATAATAAGAGGAAGTATCACTATCTTCATATAAATGACGTTGTTGACATCAAAGGTACTACAGTAATACCCAGCAGTTGTATGCTTCATGTGACAAAATAAAAAAAAACATTTTTACATTTTGCAGGTGAGTATGATGGGCAAGAATTAAAGTATCAGAAAAAACTTGGGTATAATACAAACTAATTTAATCCAAATAAAAGAATTACCTTTAACACTTGACATACAGCTTGGCATGTACATGATATAATAACCAAAAAATCCCAAAAAAAAACAGCGTGAATGTAATGACAACGCCAGTTTCTGGGTGAGTCACCGGAGGGCCCCCGGAGCTATCCCAGGCTGAATGGATATGTATACCTTTGTGGCATCAGTCAAAAGCGTAGGTTCTGTGCCTAATACGAGACCAGAACCTGGCCCCATCAGAGAGGCGGCAATCCATAGGAAACCCCCTATTGTCTGGTATAGCATTACTTTCGCCCGATGTGACTTGGCGATCTCAGAAGTGCGTCACTTTACTCCATCAACAACCCAGTTCTGGTACAATATGGCCTTCATTTTTGTGTAACTCGACACTATGTCCTTCTAAATTGCTACTTTGACTCTCTAAATTATCAATCCCTGGGTTGTGCTCAGAGTTCGTTGCTGTCTTAGATCCTGTGATAATTTCTGGTAGTTTTTTTTGTGAATTGTAGCCGGTGTACTTCAGGAATGTCATTAGTTTGGCAATGTTTTCCCACACATGTCTGTCTTTCACGATAGTAGTGCCCTTCCGTGTGGGCCTATTGTGTAGTTCATCGTACAACTCAGAAATCTTCGTTCATGATTACTAAATGTACACACAGTCTTCGAGGATTATGCAGCTCCACCACACTCCTGTTGGGGTTTGTGCAGTTATACTATTATATGATATATTCTAAATTTACCTATGTATATTAAATAGGATACAGTGGATTTCTCATCTTACATATGTTTATTTGTTAAAGTTGATGTGGGGGTACTTATCGCTTGTGGTAGAAAAATATGGTCCTCTTGGGACGTTATACGTGGACAGTGTGTTACAGGCTGGTCGGGGGCAGGATGTCACGGGTTGCCAGTTACTTGATTTACACACTGATTATTTGCGATTTACAGGGAAATTTGTTTATTGGCTTACAAAGTTATAACTACTCGCTTATAGTTCTAAACATACTTGGCCGTATTACAGTTTCTATTGGGGTATCTTCTCACGGGGATTAAGGTACTGAGGGCCCTTACCTGTGGTAGGCCTCGGACTGTGGTTGTTAAAAAAAATTGAGCTCTCAAAACTGTACATTTATACTTTTTTAGGACCAATTCTTAACACGATTCAGTATCGAGATGACCTGAACAAAATAAGTATATGGAGCACCACTTGCAAATGGAATTTAATGTTAATAAATGCCATGTTATGGAATGTGGAATAGGAGAACACAGACCCACACAACCTATATATTATGTGAGAAATCTTTAAAGAAGTCTGATAAAGAAAGAGATCTAGGGGTGGTTCTAGATAGAAAACTATCACCTGAGGACCACATAAAGAATATTGTGCAAGGAGCCTATGCCACGCTTTCTAACTTCAGAATTGCTTTTAAATACATGGAGGCGATATACTAAAGAAATTGTTCATGACTTTTGTTAGGCCAAAGCTAGAATATGCAGCGGTTGTGTGGTGCCCATATCTAAGAAGCACATCAACAAACTGGAAAAGGTGCAAAGACATGCTACTAAGTGGCTCCCAGAACTGAAGGGCAAGAGCTACGAGGAGAGGTTAGAGGCATTAAATATGCCAAAGCTAGAAGACAAGAAAAAGAGGTGATATGATCACTACATACAAAATAGTAACAGGAATTGATAAAATCGATAGGGAAGATTTCCTGAGACCTGGAACTTTAAGAACAAGAGGTCATAGATATAAACTAGCTAAACACAGATGCAGAAGAAATATAAGAAAATTCACTTTCGTGAACAGAGTGGTAGACGGTTGGAACAAGTTAGGTGAGAAGGTGGTGGAGGCCAAGACCGTCAGTAGTTTCAAAGCGTTATATGACAAAGAGTGCTGGGAAGACGGGACACCACGAGTGTAGCTCTCATCCTGTAACTACACTTAGGTAATTACACTTAGGTAATTAATTACACGAGGCCAGTGTGTGTTAGGGGCCTGATGGCCAAGTGAACAGTGCTCAGGATTCGTGGTCCCAGTGTTTGGGGATCAATCCTTGGCAAACGCGGGAACAAATGGGCAGAGTTCCTTTCATCCTGATGCTCCTGTTCACTAGCAGTAAATAAATACCTAGGAGTTAGACAGCTGCTACAGGCTGCTTCCTGGGGAGGAAGGGGGGGGGGGAGTGTTGAAGAGATGAAGAAAACAATAGTTGATTCACAATTGAAAGGCGGGCCCAAAGAGCCAGAGCTTCACCCACACAAGCACAACTAGGTGAGTACCCACACACAGTTTCCCCCATCTTCCTTCTGGTCTACCTCCTCTTGTCTCATCCTCACACTCACACATCTACCTCCTCTTGTCTCATCCTCACAGTCACACACCTACCTCCTCTTGTCCCATCCTCACACTCACACATCTACCTCCTCTTGTCTCATCCTCACAGTCACACACCTACCTCCTCTTGTCCCATCCTCACACTCACACATCTACCTCCTCTTGTCTCATCCTCACAGTCACACACCTACCTCCTCTTGTCCCATCCTCACACTCACACATCTACCTCCTCTTGTCTCATCCTCACAGTCACACACCTACCTCCTCTTGTCCCATCCTCACACTCACACATCTACCTCCTCTTGTCTCATCCTCACACTCACACATCTACCTCCTCTTGTCTCATCCTCACACTCACACATCTACCTCCTCTTGTCTCATCCTCACACTCACACATCTACCTCCTCTTGTCTCATCCTCACACTCACACATCTACCTCCTCTTGTCTCATCCTCACAGTCACACACCTACCTCCTCTTGTCCCATCCTCACACTCACACATCTACCTCCTCTTGTCCCATCCTCACAATCACACATCTACCTCCTCTTGTCCCATCCTCACACTCACACATCTACCTCCTCTTGTCTCATCCTCACACTCACACATCTACCTCCTCTTGTCTCATCCTCACACTCACACATCTACCTCCTCTTGTCTCATCCTTACAATCACACATCTACCTCCTCTTGTCCCATCCTCACACTCACACATCTACCTCCTCTTGTCTCATCCTCACAATCACACATCTACCTCCTTGTCCCATCCTCACAATCACACATCTACCTCCTCTTGTCTCATCCTTACAATCACACATCTACCTCCTCTTGTCCCATCCTCACAATCACACATCTACCTCCTCTTGTCTCATCCTCACACTCACACATCTACCTCCTTGTCCCATCCTCACAATCACACATCTACCTCCTCTTGTCTCATCCTCACACTCACACATCTACCTCCTCTTGTCCCATCCTCACAATCACACATCTACCTCCTCTTGTCTCATCCTCACACTCACACATCTACCTCCTTGTCCCATCCTCACAATCACACATCTACCTCCTCTTGTCTCATCCTCACACTCACACATCTACCTCCTCTTGTCTCATCCTCACACTCACACATCTACCTCCTCTTGTCTCATCCTTACAATCACACATCTACCTCCTCTTGTCTCATCCTCACAATCACACATCTACCTCCTCTTGTCCCATCCTGACATTCACACAAATACTTTCTCTCCTCCAGACTACAGTTTGTTACTGTTAGATTTACCCCTTCCATCCACTAAATATGACTGTCAACTTACTTCATCATCAGTCCAGTAAATGAAGCTTTCAATGGGATCAATATCAACAGCAATTGCATGTTTAACGCCTAGCACAGGAATGACAACAGCAGTGTGATCTGGAGTGTCCAGAGATATTCGCCGCAAATCTGTTCGACGAGCCAGTATCAGCATCTCTTCTGGTCCTGGAAATAACAGTTTTATAATGCAAATAAAGTGTGAAAATGTAAAGACAAAATTAAGCAATGTCTTTAAATACATAAGCTATTGGTATAAAACTAGGTGGTGTTCTGTACCTGTATCCTGTAACATACCTCTGGTTAGCATATTCTAATACTAAAAACACAACTTACCAGTGTTATGGAAACACAACTTACCAGTGTTATGGAAAGAAACAACTATACAACACAAGTCTACACTAAACTCTCTACAAACTGTACAAACTCTATACAACACTAAGTAGTAGTTAACACTACTCAATAGCTTGGTCGATGAGAGCTTCGACTTTACAGGCGTGGGGTCCACGGTTCGAGTCTCCTAGAGCCCAGGTGAATGGGACAAGTCAACACTGTTGGTGAGTAGAAAGATCTTGTATTTTGCATATATTAACCATTACTGTAGAAGCTTTGCTAATCTGGGATCCGCCAATCCAGGAAAACGCCCTAATTTTTCAAAAATTGTGACCGGATAAAGTCATCTCCCTATCTGGCCAAGATGTCCATCGAAGCCGGACTAGCCGATATTTGGCCGGATCAGCGTATATTGTTAGAATTGAAATCTGAGCCGGTTAACTTACTACTGATGATGCCCAATCCGGACAGCAAGCTGGACAAGCAGAGATTATTCCGGATTAGAAAGGCAGGCATCGGGCCGTACCATATTAATCCTGTCCGGCTGTGGCTCGAGGCTTGTGGTGTAGGAGGGGGTGGGTGGTGTTGGGAGAGAGGGGAGTGTTGGGAGGGACTGCCTGGGGGATAAGGGGCATGTGGAGAGGCCTATACACTACAGTAATTACCAATAATTTTAGAACAATTCATCAGTCAAAAACAAAAGAAATACAGTATTATATAATACTGAATATAACACTATTATAACAAATACACAAGCTTCCTAAAAAAAAATTGCACAGGCTGAAGTTTGCTCCAAAAATATTGAGAGTTTCTATGTGCCTGGCAGCCTACGTAATGTGCCTGCCTGCCTCAAGTGGACCAGTCCAAGCCTGGTCAAGCCAAACAGCCCATGTGCTGCCAACCCTCGCGTTATACCACAGTATCGAGCCATTAGTGAAATATTTTCTTAAGTAACTTTTTTGTTTTCATAGTAACTTTGAACATTTTTGGCCAAGGCAATGTCTTGTAGCAGCATCAATCGTTCTAGAGGTGTTAAGAGGAAGAAGGTTACCCTAACAATTAAAGACAAGTTACGTGTTATACAACTTTGAGAAAGTAGTCGGTCGACTTCGAGTGTTACCAAGGACTTTAATATAGACACTAGTACTGTCTCTGATATAAGGAAACAAAGAACAACTGTAATACATTTCAATCAGTGAGAGTTAAGGTACAAGTAGTAGCAGAGTACTTAATAAAGTACTAACCCCTAGCACAGCAAGATGTGCGTGTTGAGTTAGGAAATTAAATTTACTAACAATATTAATTTCTAGTGAGGAAACGCCAAAAGTTTCCAAGTATCAATGGTGGGCTATTGCGTCACCCACCACGCCTCACGCGGTGACAATGTCTATCTAATTCTTATTAAAACCAGTTGGCAATTTGCTTTCATTTGCATTTATTAATTAGACTGGAAATTAATTAAATTTGACAAGAATTAAAGTGTACGTCTGTCCCAAGGTGAATTTCCACATCTGTGACATGTTGATTCACAGGCAGAATAATAAATAGGTCACGTACTTATACAGCACTTCTAACATGTGCATTAATTCACGAAAAACCTTTTGATCCAGCGTTATGAAGAATGGAAATTGTTTTCTGGAATTTGATGTAAAATATTTGGGTGTAAAATGATGCCAATACTGTCTCGTTAGTGAACAAGATGAATTAAAGAGCGTGACTAATTTCCCGGGCATTCACCACGATCGAGGGAGGACGACGCGTCACTTGTGCACAGTCTCTCTCGACAACACGAGCTCGATCTGATCCCTGTTGAAGCAAGCCGATTAGCATTGTCCAATATTTGGGTCATCCGATGTACCACGGCTCCCAGACATTGCTGCTAGCTTCACGCAACAAGGGAAAATGTGTCCGGTCAGTTATTTATATTCCATTGAGATTTATGGCCATATTTACCTGTATTAGAATTAGCCAGCCGTTACGCCGCAGATCTTAAACATCCAGAGTAAGTTAAGGTCTAAACAGGATGTTATTCTATTCATTTGAGATTAACTGGGGGAATATTAGCACTGCAGGAGTTATGCTGTATGTTTTTTGCAAAGTGGAGATAAGTAACCGGGAGTCAGCCGCCTCTACTTAAGGGCTTCACATGGGCTCAACACCACCGGCCAGGAGGCGATAATTTTGACCGACTCTCGAGAAGTTCCCCCGACATTTCATATGCAAACCTACTCGGCAGTTAAGCCCTCCAAACTTATTCATTGATAATTGTAGTTAGTCTACTAACTATAGAAATTTCTTAACTACTATGACTTACTAAACCCCATGATTACATAAGATTATACGGTGGATTTAGCAATATTAAATCAACCCACCAAGGCTGTGTAAGTGGTACCACGTAGCAGGAATATAAATCAATCATACCGACTCAATTATAACTAATCTTAACATAAATAAACACCTGCTGGAAAATTCCCACAGAGGGTGTGATAGAAGAACTTTGAAGACTTCAAAGCATGTACGGTTGGATGAGGCTGTGTACAAGTGGTTTGTTCAGCACCGTACAGCTGGCGTAACAATTCGCGGTCCAGAAATAAGAAATGCTGCAAGTAGGTTTGCAACAAGCCTTGAAATAAAGGATTTCCAAGCATGTGATGGGTGGGTTGCACGGTTCAAAACAAGGCACAATGTTGTGAAGAGGAAAAGTGTCGGTGAAAAATTTAGTGAAGATGCAAGCAGTGTAGAACCATTTAAAGAAATTAAAAACATATATTTTGTCAAATAATTTATATTCTCATCAAATTTATAATGGTGACGAAACTGTATTGGAGGAGTTTACCTGAAAAAACTCTAGCAATGAGGAGTGAGGGTTGTGTTCCAGGCCATGTGCCAATGCCGAGGGCACAGACAATCACGTGTGCAATTGTTGGCAAATCAAAGAAACCAAGAGCCTTGCAACATTGCATGGACAGACTGCCAGTGAAATATTATAACTCAAAGAATGCATGGTTTATAAAGGAGATCTTTCTTTCTTGGTTTCATGATGTGTTCTGCAGGAAAGTTCGTGACTATCAAGTTAAGAAACTCAAAGTTAGACCAAGCGAAGTTCGGGCTCTGCTGTTGCTTAATAATGCGCCTGCCCACTCCAGAATTGACACGTTAGCCTCACAAGATGGCAAGATAACGTGTATGGCACTTCCTCCTAATACAACCTCTCTCATCCAGCCTATGGATCAGGGAGTTATCTGTGCCACGAAGAGGTTGTACACCAAAAAGATGCTTAGCAATGTTTGTGATTGTTTTGCCTCTCGACAAAGATGTGGAACTCGGCGTGGATGACAGGGCTAAAACATCCCTTGAAAATTTGAAGAACTATTCCATCAAGGAAGCCATCTATAACTGGGCCAAGGTGTAGAGTGAAGTAAAGGACTTGACTTTGAAGAATTCCTGGAAAAATATGCCTCACATGTAGGGTCAACAATGAGGAGGATGAAGAAATGAATTTACAGATGAAATCTATGGAATGTTCAGAAATGCCGGCAAAAACTTAGAAAGACAGGATGTGGTTGATTGGCTTGAACAAGATGCCAATGACCCAGGATATGGTGTGATGAGTGAAGACGAGATTCTCCAGTCTGTTACTGGTGAGGTCGACAAGGAGGAGGATGAAGAAGGCAATCAGAAACCATCACCACAGACAACAAAATACAACTTACTCATGTCTTCTCTTGACATGTTAATTAATTTTTCATCCAATTGTGCTAATCTAGAAGTTGGAAACATGTATCAGTACCTGAGGCAAACCAAAGAGCTGATCATACAACAGGCCAATGAACACAGAAGGCAAGCTAAACTTGATTCTTATATGGTAAGAAAAGCAAGCAAAGCACCTTCAACCAGTGAGGCGTCACAAACAGTCCAAGTACCTTCAACCAGTGAGGCATCACAGGAAGGCAAAGTGCCTTCAACCAGTGAGGCTTCACAGGCAGGCCAAGTGCCTTCAACCAGTGAGGCTTCACAGGCAAGCCAAGAGCCTTCAACCAGTGAGGCTTCACAGGCAGTCCAAGTGCCTTCAACCAGTGAGGCATCACAGGAAGGCAAAGTGCCTTCAACCAGTGAGGCTTCACAGGCAGGCCAAGTGCCTTCAACCAGTGAGGCCTCACAGGCAGGCCAAGTGCCTTCAACCAGTGAGGCTTCACAGGCAGGCCAAGTGCCTTCAACCAGTGAGGCTTCACAGGCAGGCCAAGTGCCTTCAACCAGTGAGGCTTCACAGGCAGGCCAAGTGTCTTCAACCAGTGAGGCCTCACAGGCAGGCCAAGTGCCTTCAACCAGTGAGGCCTCACAGGCAGGCCAAGTGCCTTCAACCAGTGAGGCCTCACAGGCAGGCCAAGTGCCTTCAACCAGTGAGGCCTCACAGGCAGGCCAAGCGCCTTCAACCAGTGAGGCTTCACAGGCAGGCCAAGTGCCTTCAACCAGTGAGGCCTCACAGGCAGGCCAAGTGCCTTCAACCAGTGAGGCTTCACAGGCTAGCCAATTGCCTTCAACCAGTGAGGCCTCACAGGCAGGCCAAGTGCCTTCAACCAGTGAGGCCTCACAGGCAAGCCAAGAGCCTTCAATCAGTGAGGCCTCACAGGCAAGCCAAGAGCCTTCAACCAGTGAGGCCTCACAGGCAAGCCAAGAGCCTTCAACCAGTGAGGCCTCACAGGCAAGCCAAGTGCCTTCAACCAGTGAGCCTTCACAGGCAAGCCAAGTGCCTTTAACCAGTGAGGCCTCACAGGCAAGCCAAGAGCCTTCAACCAGTGAGGCCTCACAGGCTAGCCAAGTGCCTTCAACCAGTGAGCCTTCACAGGCAAGCCAAGTGCCTTTAACCAGTGAGGCCTCACAGGCAAGCCAAGAGCCTTCAACCAGTGAGGCCTCACAGGCTAGCCAAGTGCCTTCAACCAGTGAGGCTTCACAGGCAAGCCAAGTGCCTTTAACCAGTGAGGCCTCACAGGCAAGCCAAGAGCCTTCAACCAGTGAGGCCTCACAGGCAAGCCAAGAGCCTTCAACCAGTGAGGCCTCACAGGCAAGCCAAGTGCCTTCAACCAGTGAGCCTTCACAGGCAAGCCAAGTGCCTTTAACCAGTGAGGCCTCACAGGCAAGCCAAGAGCCTTCAACCAGTGAGGCCTCACAGGCAAGCCAAGAGCCTTCAACCAGTGAGGCCTCACAGGCAAGCCAAGTGCCTTCAACCAGTGAGGCCTCACAGGCAAGCCAAGTGCCTTCAACCAGTGAGCCTTCACAGGCAAGCCAAGTGCCTTTAACCAGTGAGGCCTCACAGGCATGCCAAGAGCCTTCAACCAGTGAGGCCTCACAGGCTAGCCAAGTGCCTTTAACCAGTGAGGCCTCACAGGCAAGCCAAGTGCCTTCAACCAGTGAGCCTTCACAGGCAAGCCAAGTGCCTTTAACCAGTGAGGCCTCACAGGCATGCCAAGAGCCTTCAACCAGTGAGGCCTCACAGGCTAGCCAAGTGCCTTTAACCAGCAAGGCCTCACAGGCATGCCAAGAGCCTTCAACCAGTGAGGCCTCACAGGCAAGCCAAGAGCCTTCAATCAGTGAGGCTTCACAGGCAAGCCAAGTGCCTTCAACCAGTGAGGCCTCACAGGCAAGCCAAGAGCCTTCAATCAGTGAGGCCTCACAGGCAAGCCAAGCGCCTTTAATCAGTGATGCGTCACAGGCAAGCCAAGTGCCTTCAACCAGTGAGGCCTCACAGGCAAGCCAAGTGCCTTCAACCAGTGAGGCCTCACAGGCAAGCCAAGTGCCTTCAACCAGTGAGGCCTCACAAGCAAGCCAAGTGCCTTCAACCAGTGAGGCCTCACAAGCAAGCCAAGAGCCTTTAATCAGTGATGTGTCACAGGCAAGCCAAGTGCCTTTAATCAGTGATGTGTCACAGGCAAGCCAAGCGCCTTCAACCAGTGATGTGTCACAGGCAAGCCAAGCGCCTTTAATCAGTGATGTGTCACAGGCAAGCCAAGCGCCTTTAATCAGTGATGTGTCACAGGCAAGCCAAGAGCCTTCAACCAGTGAGGCCTCACAGGCAAGCCAAGAGCCTTCAACCAGTGAGGCCTCACAGGCAAGCCAAGCGCCTTTAATCAGTGATGCGTCACAGGCAAGCCAAGTGCCTTCAACCAGTGAGGCCTCACAGGCAAGCCAAGAGCCTTCAACCAGTGAGGCCTCACAGGCAAGCCAAGAGCCTTCAACCAGTGAGGCCTCACAGGCAAGCCAAGAGCCTTCAACCAGTGAGGCCTCACAGGCAAGCCAAGAGCCTTCAACCAGTGAGGCCTCACAGGCAAGCCAAGCGCCTTCAACCAGTGAGGCTTCACAGGCAAGCCAAGCGCCTTCAACCAGTGAGGCCTCACAGGCAAGCCAAGCGCCTTCAACCAGTGAGGCCTCACAGGCAAGCCAAGCGCCTTTAATCAGTGATGCGTCACAGGCAAGCCAAGTGCCTTCAACCAGTGAGGCCTCACAGGCAAGCCAAGAGCCTTCAACCAGTGAGGCCTCACAGGCAAGCCAAGAGCCTTCAACCAGTGAGGCCTCACAGGCAAGCCAAGCGCCTTCAACCAGTGAGGCTTCACAGGCAAGCCAAGTGCCTTCAACCAGTGAGGCCTCACAGGCAAGCCAAGAGCCTTCAACCAGTGAGGCCTCACAGGCAAGCCAAGAGCCTTCAACCAGTGAGGCCTCACAGGCAAGCCAAGAGCCTTCAACCAGTGAGGCCTCACAGGCAAGCCAAGAGCCTTCAACCAGTGAGGCTTCACAGGCAAGCCAAGTGCCTTCAACCAGTGAGGCCTCACAGGCAAGCCAAGAGCCTTCAACCAGTGAGGCCTCACAGGCAAGCCAAGAGCCTTCAACCAGTGAGGCTTCACAGGCAAGCCAAGTGCCTTCAACCAGCGAGGCCTCACAGGCAAGCCAAGAGCCTTCAACCAGTGAGGCCTCACAGGCTAGCCAAGAGCCTTCAACCAGTGAGGCCTCACAGGCAAGCCAAGAGCCTTCAACCAGTGAGGCCTCACAGGCAAGCCAAGTGCCTTCAACCAGCGAGGCCTCACAGGCAAGCCAAGAGCCTTCAACCAGTGAGGCCTCACAGGCAAGCCAAGCGCCTTTAATCAGTGATGTGTCACAGGCAAGCCAAGTGCCTTCAACCAGTGAGGCCTCACAGGCAAGCCAAGAGCCTTCAACCAGTGAGGCCTCACAGGCAAGCCAAGAGCCTTCAACCAGTGAGGCCTCACAGGCAAGCCAAGTGCCTTCAACCAGTGAGGCTTCACAGGCAAGCCAAGAGCCTTCAACCAGTGAGGCCTCACAGGCAAGCCAAGAGCCTTCAATCAGTGAGGCTTCACAGGCAAGCCAAGTGCCTTCAACCAGTGAGGCCTCACAGGCAAGCCAAGAGCCTTCAATCAGTGAGGCCTCACAGGCAAGCCAAGCGCCTTTAATCAGTGACGCGTCACAGGCAAGCCAAGTGCCTTCAACCAGTGAGGCCTCACAGGCAAGCCAAGTGTCTTCAACCAGTGAGGCCTCACAGGCAAGCCAAGCGCCTTTAATCAGTGATGTGTCACAGGCAAGCCAAGCGCCTTTAATCAGTGATGTGTCACAGGCAAGCCAAGTGCCTTCAACCAGCGAGGCCTCACAGGCAAGCCAAGAGCCTTCAACCAGTGAGGCCTCACAGGCAAGCCAAGTGTCTTCAACCAGTGAGGCCTCACAGGCAAGCCAAGAGCCTTCAACCAGTGAGGCCTCACAGGCAAGCCAAGAGCCTTCAACCAGTGAGGCCTCACAGGCAAGCCAAGTGTCTTCAACCAGTGAGGCCTCACAGGCAAGCCAAGCGCCTTTAATCAGTGATGTGTCACAGGCAAGCCAAGCGCCTTTAATCAGTGATGTGTCACAGGCAAGCCAAGTGCCTTCAACCAGTGAGGCCTCACAGGCAAGCAAGAGCCTTCAACCAGTGAGGCCTCACAGGCAAGCCAAGCGCCTTTAATCAGTGAGGCGTCACAGGCAAGCCAAGTGCCTTCAACCAGTGAGGCCTCACAGGCAAGCCAAGCGCCTTCAACCAGTGAGGCCTCACAGGCAAGCCAAGCGCCTTCAACCAGTGAGGCCTCACAGGCTAGCCAAGCGCCTACAACCAGTGAGGCCTCACAGGCTAGCCAAGTGCCTACAACCAGTGAGGCCTCACAGGCAAGCCAAGCGCCTTCAACCAGTGAGGCCTCACTGGCAAGCCAAGCGCCTTCAACCAGTGAGGCCTCACAGGCAAGCCAAGCGCCTTCAACCAGTGAGGCCTCACAGGCAAGCCAAGCGCCTTCAACCAGTGAGGCCTCACAGGCTAGCCAAGCGCCTACAACCAGTGAGGCCTCACTGGCAAGCCAAGCGCCTTCAACCAGTGAGGCCTCACAGGCAAGCCAAGCGCCTTCAACCAGCGAGGCCTCACAGGCAAGCCAAGCGCCTACAACCAGTGAAGCCTCACAGGCAACCCCAGAGCCTTCAACCAGTGAGGCTTCAGCAGCTGGCAGTCAAAACTAACTTTGCTTAATGAACTGTACAGTAATTTTAAGTGTTAATTTTAGTGTTGTGTTAGTATAGGTTACATAAATTGTCAAGAATTCTTAACTTCAAGATGTGTGGCATCAATCAAGAAGACAAACAACAACAACAACAAGGTAAGTTGAGGTTTCTGGTTGAATATTTTATAATTATATGTGGCAATTCAAATTATGTTGTCTGTGGTATAAAAATTGTTGGAAATGGTCACTTTCGGACTTCCGCGGTGAAAAAGTACAGTAATCCAGAAAACTTGCTAATCCGGCTGGGGGTCCTTCCCACATAGTTCAGATTAGCGAGCTTCTACAGTACTACGTAACTACATTGGCAACAGAAATAAACTAAAATCCCGACGTTCCAAAAATTATTTAATAAATATGATCATGGAGTAATAACCCATAAAATTAAATCTAAGGTAATAAATAGTAAGGAAGATATATGAATTATAAATTTAAAAAAAAAAACAGCATTGAATGTAATGAAATGCCATTTTCTGGGAGAGCCTCGGAGGCTCTTTGAAGCTATCAAAGTGACGTGTGCTATTTTAGTTTGGTGCCATCAGTCCTTGGAGTTTGAGTGCCTACAGGGGATTCACGAACCAGAACCTGGCCTCCTTCAGAGAGAGGAAGGGAGCAATGACCAAATGAGCTCTCTATATGTAGTTTGTCATGTCTGCCATCGACCAGGGAAAGCACCCAGAAAGGTAGGAGAACCATTACAAACCTCTAACTGGTGAAAATTACAATCTACGTCCAAACAGAGCCAAAGAACTCCCACCAATAGAAAACAATGAAACAAGCAACACGTCATCCAACTAGCACACCCGCTCGTTAACACCTCACCCTCCCCCAAGAGGGAAAAATGGGGACCCCGCTCAGGCGAGCAAGCTGCATCACCCCCAGTTCGGAGAATGATGAAAACTGCGGACCAGTGGGAGGGAGGGTGTCAGGGACAATCCGAGGCTCACCCAAAAAATGGAGTTTCATTACATTCAATGCTGATTTTCTGAGGGGAGAAAGGACAAAACAGCTGGAACCGACACTGACAAAAGCCTACGAAGGAAAAGGAAATGGCGGAAAGATCGCCAGGAGAATTCATACTGTCACTGAGAGGAAGACCGCAGGTGGGACACCAACGAAGCCATCTTTTAACTATACAAATAGCGATACAGCCTCTTCAAAAAACCCAGATGCAAAGTGCAGAAGAGTAAATCAATCCAGAGAAGTACCTCGCTGGCCAGATCTGCTGAAAGAGTCGGTGCCGCGGAAAATCCCTCGGGTTCAGACACCGCGCAAGCAGCGTCTGAAACCTAGGCTGGTGCCGGTCACCACGGGGCCAGGAGAACCACTTCTCTGATAAGATTCGAGCTGTGCCAGAACCCAAAGCAACTTGCAGTCGGAGTACAGCGTCACATGTATGTGAAGGTGCCACGTGTATGTGAAGGCGCCTGGACCAAGCCGATGAAAGAGTCGGTCGCCCGAACGTCCTCCTTCCACAGGAAGGAAGAGGGCATCAACCGTCCACTCCGTGTAAAGAGGAATGAAGCGAGAAAGGCAGTCCGCCAGGACGTTGGACACTCCCTGAATGTGAACGCCGCAGAGATCTACTGTAAACTGAGTATAATTTGTCCATAAATGCTTGAAAATGATTAATTCCATGAACTTCTCTCACTGAATCACCTACTGCAAGTTCTAATCTGTGATTAGGACAGTGCCAGATTATTATATTGGGGTAATGTTCCTTGAGAATTGTTGCAATACCAGATTTGACACCAAGCATGATACTTGCCCCATCAAATGCTACAAGGTTCTGTTTCAAATATGTCATTAACCCTTAACATGCTCGGGGTCTAATATCCTGCCATCCTCACAGGCGCATGTCATTTTGAAAAAAAAAAAAATTATTTTTTCTTCCTAACCTGTTAATTTGTGTTCACTGATCACGGGAAAAATAATAAAAAAATCGTAAGTGCCATATATTGCCCGCTATAGGGCGGGGAAGTCTGGCAAATTATAGGCGCTGACTCAGCATGCGTCCCAGGCGGTCTGTTGCTCGCTAGCTGTCAGGCCAGAGTTGCCACAAAGAGATAATTACCTAATTATTTCAATGTCTCTGATTGATGTTTCATAGTTTTTTTGCTGTAATATTATTCAATAGTGTGTAGTTTGATATATTTATATAATAAAATGAGTGAATCATTGCTGTACTCAAAAATATGGTGTGCATATTGTTGATTCAGTTATGTTCATCAATCAGTGAACAAATACTTTGTCGGTTATTACACTATAAGCACAGGTTATATATAAGTATCTGCATGTTCTGTTCACTATAACGAACCACTAAGTAGCTATTATGAGTCAAAAAGTAACGAGGAGTGACCGCCGTGTACCAGCCAGCCACTCCCGCCCTCCCTCCAGTCATCTGACTCGCCCACATTCTCCTCCCACAATACTGTTTTTGCTATAATTCACTATATACAGACGTTATATATAAGTATCTACATATTTTGTTCACCATAACTGTACATCTAAGCTTGTATGGTGAGTAAAGTCACAAAGACATAGGACCTAACACAGTCAGCTGATGGCTGCCTCCCTCAAGGCCAGACACTAATATTTCTCCTCCAACAATACTGTGTGGTGTTATTACGCTATATACACACATTATAAATAAATATCTACCTGTTTTATTCACCATACTTGTACAAATAAACTGGTATGGTGCCCAAAGACCATCGTGGTAACCAGTAAACAACACCGTCGTCTGCACGGTGGCGTCGTGCAGACGACGCCACCGCCCTCACCAAAATGGCGGCTCCAAACCTTCTCTTGCTGTTTATACCCTCTATACACACGTTATATATAAGTATCTACATTTGTGTTCACTATAGCGAACCACTAAGCTGGTATGCTGAGTGCAGTCAATAAAAGGTGGCCACACACAGTCAGAAAACATCGCCACCACCCTCCCTCCCACAGCATTACTCCTCCCTCCATGGCGCACAGCGCTAAATATCATCGCAATCCTGCTATTATCAGAACCCTGGTCACTTTTATCACAGTCAGGGGTCTTCTGTAATAATATCATCGCTACATAATAGCATGAACAAGTATATTTTGGCATTTTTAGGCGATGCTGTGGTCACAAGCTGAACAGCAGTGCTGTGAGCTCATGCTGCGTGCGTCAGGCTTGGTAGCTTACGCGATACTGAGGCCCCTAACACCCGGGAGTTTGGCCCACGATTTTTTTTAAAAATGGCGTCTGTTTACAAGAGCCCTGATGAAGGTGTGGTGAACCCCGTGTATCCGCGGGCGGTTTAAATCTTGCGTAGTACTCCAACACATCATATGACGTGATGCGCAGTTGACTGGAACAACGTCCAACACGTCATATGACGTGATGCGCACTTTAAGGGTTAAGGTTGGGGTTGGTTAATGCAACCTTTGTGGTGTTGCATTAAAGCAACCTTGATAGTTTACTTGAAATGTGAAAATGATAAGGAAGGTACTCCCTCATTTCATGTTAGATCTAACTGAACTACCTGATCAGAAAGCAGCAGCTATTACTAGCTCTTGAGCTGTCTCATTTATCATGGGTTTAACCCTTAAAGTGCGCATCACATCATATGACGTGCTAGGCGTTTTACCAGTCAACTGCTCTTCACGTCATATGATGTGTTGGAGTACTACGCAAGATTTAAACGGCCCGCGGATACACGGGGTTCACCACACCTTCATCAGGGCTCTTGTAAACAGACGCCATTTTTAAAAAAAATCGTGGGCCAAACTCCCGGGTGTTAGGGGCCTCAGTATCGCATAAGCTACCAAGCCTGACGCACGCAGCATGAGCTCACAGCACTGCTGTTCAGCTTGTGACCACAGCATCGCCTAAAAATGCCAAAATATACTTGTTCATGCTATTATGTAGCGATAATATTATTACAGAAGACCCCTGACTGTGATAAAACTGACTAGGGTTCTGATAATAGCAGGATTGCGATGATATTTAGCGCTGTGCGCCATGGAGGGAGGAGTAATGCTGTGGGAGGGAGGGTGGTGGCGATGTTTTCTGACTGTGTGGGGCCACCTTTTATTGACTGCACTCAGCATACCAGCTTAGTGGTTCGCTATAGTGAACACAAATGTAGATACTTATATATAACGTGTGTATAGAGGGTATAAACAGCAAGAGAAGGTTTGGAGCCGCCATTTTGGTGAGGGCGGTGGCGTCGTCTGCACGACGCCACCGTGCAGACGATGGTGTTGTTTACTGGTTACCACGATGGTCTTTGGGCACCATACCAGTTTATTTGTACAAGTATGGTGAATAAAACAGGTAGATATTTATTTATAATGTGTGTATATAGCATAATAACACCACACAGTATTGTTGGAGGAGAAATATTAGTGCATCTGGCCTTGAGGGTGGCAGCCATCAACTGACTGTGTTAGGTCCTACGTCTTTGTGCCTTTACTCACCATACAAGCTTAGATGTACAGTTATGGTAAACAAAACATGTAAATACTTATATATAACGTCTGTATATAAGATATATAGCGTAATAACACCACACAGTATTGTTGGAGGAGAAATATTAGTGCGTCTGGCCTTGAGGGTGGCAGCCATCAGCTGACTGTGTTAGGTCCTACGTCTTTGTGCCTTTACTCACCATACAAGCTTAGAGGTACAGTTATGGTGAACAAAACATGTAGATACTTATATATAACGTCTGTGTATAGTGAATTATAGCAAAAACAGTATTGTGGGAGGAGAATGTGGGCGAGTCAGATGACTGGAGGGAGGGCGGGAGTGGCTGGCTGGTACACGGCGGTCACTCCTCATTACTTTTTAACTCACAATAGCTACTTAGTGGTTCGTTATAGTGAACAAAACATGCAGATACTTATATATAACCTGTGCTTATAGTGTAATAACCGACAAAGTATTTGTTCACTGATTGATGAACATAACTGAATCAACAATATGCACACCATATTTTTGAGTACAACAATGATTCACTCATTTTATTATATAAATATATCAAACTACACACTATTGAATAATATTACAGCAAAAAACTATGAAAAATCAATCAGAGACATAGAAATAATTAGGTAATTATCTCTTTGTGACAACTCCGGCCTGACAGCTGGCGAGCAACAGACCGCCTGGGACGCATGCTGAGTCAGCGCCTATAATTTGCCAGACTTCCCCGCCCTATAGCGGGCAATATATGGCACTTACGATTTTTTTGATTATTTTTCCCGTGATCAGTGAACACAAATTAACAGGTTAGGAAGAAAAATATTTTTTTTTTCAAAATGACATGCGCCTGTGGGGATGACAGGATATTAAACCCCGAGCATGTTAAGGGTTAATGCAAGGTTGTTTTAATGCAACCCCAACAAACAACGGAGATGTTTGTCGATTCATCAACAAGAACAGAAATTGTGCCATTTACCTGCTCGATTTGCTGGTAAATTTTCTTTTTCATATTAATGGCTATGTGATTAATTACCTCTGTGGCTCTAGTGCAGGAATGCAGTCCCATTCCAATGTCAACACCATTTTGCTTTTATAGTTCCAGTAAGCCAAGTGGTCAGAGTATGTCATGGTCTGTCATTCTCAGCTTAAGAATATGCACAACACAAAATTGAACAAGTTGAAGTTAGACTTCAAAACACCATTATTTTCTGAATGCAAGTGGATCCAGTATGAAAACTTGAACTAGAAGCAGTTTGAAACAACTTTTGCCACCTTTACTGTTTTTGTTATTATTATTATTATTATTATTATTGGACTCCTGTATTTTATTCTTCTTAACAATCCTCCTTACTTTTGTTTACAAAAGAAGGAAGTCAACATTGTTTGCTTAGAAGCCATGATGAGGTTGTTCATGAGAAAAAATGCTTCTACATTAAGAGAAATCAACGGACCACCAGCCACCACTTCACTAATGCCACTGAAACACGGAAGCAAATTTGCCAACTTGGTACTTCACACAATACTAGAACCACCCCAAAAGCACTAAATTCGTAAAGTTGTGTGTAACAGTTTTGTCGTTTTACCTGCCTAGTATTTAATACTAAAATATACTATTGTTATGAATTAAGGATACCTGTCTAATGAACTACTGCTAAAACCAAGAACATTATTGCTGAATATTCGTATCCAAAGCAGTAGGTTGGCAACTTTGTCTCATACAGTTTGTCTCGCATAAATAGAAAGGAAGTGTTCATGTATTCACCTAGTTATGTGGTTATCTTGAGGTTATCTTGAGATGATTTCGGGGCTTTAGTGTCCCCGCGGCCGGTCCTCGACCAGGCCTCACCCCCAGGAAGCAGCCCGTGACAGCTGACTAACACCCAGGTACCTATTTTACTGCTAGGTAACAGGGGCATAGGGTGAAACTCTACCCATTGTTTCTCGCCGGCGCCGGGATCGAACCCAGGACCACAGGATCACAAGTCCAGCGTGCTTCCGCTCGGCGTCCGGCTCCCCTCGTGTGTGTGTGGGGGGTTGAACTCTGCTCTTTCGCCCACCTCTCAACTGTCAATCAATCAACGGTTACTAACTACTAATTTTTATTTCCCTCAAACACACCCATAGGAACAGCTGTCTAACTCCCAGGTACCTATTTACTGCTAGGTAAGAGGGGCATCAGGGTGAAAGAAACTGCCCATTTTGTTTATCGCCGGCGCCAGGCAATCAACGGTCCACAGGATTACATGTCCAGCATGCTGTCCACCAGCCACCAGCACCCCTGGTGCATCGGGTATTATCTTTCCAGATATGTACAGTACAATTCAGCCTGTTTACTTTTTAAATATGTACAAATTTAAATATTATTAAATCTTTAAAAAAAAACGAAGAAATATCA
>WNGS01028583.1:1700377-1713258 GCA_020271785.1 Procambarus virginalis | reverse complement strand
TTAGTGTATCTGGCCTTGAGGGTGGCAGCCATCAGTGACTGTGTTAGGTCCTATGTCTTTGTGACTTTACTCACCATACAAGCTTAGATGTAGTTATGGTGAACAAACATGTAGATACTGATATATACGTCTGTATATAGTGAATATAGCCAAAACAGTATTGTGGGAGGAGAATGTGGGCGAGTCAGATGACTGGAGGGAGGGCGGGAGTGGCTGGCTGGTACACGGCGGTCACTCCTCGTTACTTTTTGACTCATAATAGCTACTTAGTGGTTCGTTATAGTGAATAAAACATGCAGATACTTATATAAACCTGTGCTTATAGTGTAATAACCGACAAAGTATTTATTCACTGATTGATGAACATGACTGAATCAACAATATGTACACCATATTTTTGAGTACAGCAATGATTTACTCATTTTATTATAAAATATCAAAACTCACACTATTGAATAATATTACAGCAAAAAAAAACTATGAAACACAATCAGAGACATTGATAAATAATTAGGTAATTATCTCTTTGTTGCAACTCTGGCCTGACAGCTGGCAGCAACAGACCGCATGGGAGCATGCTGAGTCAGCGCCTATAATTTGCCAGACTTCCCGCCCTATAGCGGGCAATATATGGCACTTACGATTTTTTTATATATTTTCCTGTGATCAGTGAATACAAATTAACAGGTTAGGAAGAAAAAATAATTTTTTTTTTTTTTCAAAATGACATGCGGCCTGTCGGATAGCAGGATATTAGACACCGAGCATGTTAAGGGTTAAATGAGTGTACGGATGCTGCCACGAAGGAGGCTATCTGCACTTGTCCCATTTTGCAAAGGTGTCCTTATTCGACTTCTCCCCAGTTATTCCTCCTCGATCTGTGCCCGAGGATCAGACCAGCGATCCTCCCATTGGAGGATCAATGGTCTCAGTGCTGGTAACAAGCTGAGTGCTCTTAAGGATTGTGTCCCCCCATGGACTTAATCCTACACTGTGACTGGCGGTGGGAAATGGCTCTGGCGAGGTTACTATTGTCCATACCCGTTTAACTCACAGGCTCTTAACCCTTAAACTGCGCATGGCGTATATATACGCCCTGAGTAACATGTCCCACGGTGCGCATGGCGTATATATACGCCATTGGGTGCCATTCCCGATTCAAATGGCCCGCGGCTACACGGGGTTCACAGTAGCTTCCTCAGGGCTCTTGTAAACAGACGCCATTTAAAAAAAAAATCGTGGGCAATATTCTCAGGTGTGAGAGGCACAGTACTGTTGGAGCAACCAAGGCTGGCGCACGCAGCATGAGCGATCAGCATTGCTGTTCAGCTTGTGACCACAGCATCACCGAAAAATGTCAAAATAAATATATAACTTATTATTTAGTGATGACAATATTATAGATGACCCGTGACTGTGATATAAATAACCAGGTTGTGATAATAGCAGGATTGTTGTAATAATTAGCGCTGTGGGAGGAGTGATGCTGAGAGACTGAGGGAGACAGCATCGTTTACTGACTGTGTAATTACCTAAGTGTAGTTACAGGATGAGAGCTACGCTCGTGGTGTCCCGTCTTCCCAGCACTCTTTGTCATATAACGCTTTGAAACTACTGACGGTCTTGGCCTCCACCACCTTCTCCCCCAACTTGTTCCAACCGTCTACCACTCTGTTTGCGAAAGTGAATTTTCTTATATTTCTTCGGCATCTGTGTTTAGCCAGTTTATATCTATGACCTCTTGTTCTTGAAGTTCCAGGTCTCGGAAATCTTTCCTGTCGATTTTATCAATTCCTGTTACTATTTTGTATGTAGTGATCATATCACCTCTTTTTCTTCTGTCTTCTAGTTTTGGCATATTTAATGCTTCTAACCTTTCCTCGTAGCTCTTACCCTTCAGTTCTGGGAGCCACTTAGTAGCATGTCTTTGCACCTTTTCCAGTTTGTTGATGTGCTTCTTAAGATATGGGCACCAAACAACAGCTGCATATTCTAGCTTTGGCCTAACAAAAGTCATGAACAATTTCTTTAGTATATCCCCATCCATGTATTTAAAAGCAATTCTGAAGTTAGAAAGCATAGCATAGGCTCCTTGCACAATATTCTTTATGTGGTCTTCAGGTGATAGTTTTCTATCTAGAACCACCCCTAGATCTCTTTCTTTATCAGAGTTCTTTAAAGATTTCTCACATAATATATAGGTTGTGTGGGGTCTATGTTCTCCTATTCCACATTCCATAACATGACATTTATTAACATTAAATTCCATTTGCCAAGTGGTGCTCCATATTCTTATTTTATCCAGGTCTTCTTGAAGGGCATGACAATCATCTAAATTTCTTATCCTTCCTATTATCTTAGCATCATCAGCAAACATGTTCATATAATTCTGTATACCAACTGGTAGATCATTTATGTAGACAATAAACATCACTGGTGCAAGAACTGAACCCTGTGGTACTCCACTTGTGACATTTCTCCAGTCCGATACATTGCCTCTGATCACAGCCCTCATTTTTCTATCGGTCAGAAAGTTTTTCATCCATGTTAGAAGCGTACCTGTCACTCCTCCAATATTTTCCAGTTTCCAGAACAACCTCTTATGTGGAACTCTGTCGAAAGCCTTTTTTAGGTCCAGATAGATGCAGTCAGCCCAACCATCTCTTTCCTGTAATATCTCAGTGTGTGTTTATCTGTGTGGTATCACGGCATTACACTCCTGAATGTGTGCTTCACATACACCACGCATTTAGTTATTGTGAGACATAATTATTGTGCATGATTATTGCCTGTCCCATTGACAGTGGCATTGTTGATTTATTGTGCATCAACATTACCCGAGTATCCTGTTGGAACTCCTGTGACCCTTTGCACACCGGCAGTTAGGTTTGCCAAGTTAGTGATTGGCTGTCAATTGTGTTAAGTTAGGTGTTTCTCCGCGAATGGATCAGAATCGATTAATCAGATACAAGTCTTGCTAATGTGACCATAGCCTTGTTGACACCAATCTATAATAAATCAAGCACCCATTGTATTAGTGGTCAAGTTTGTAAATAAACTACTGTTAAGCATCATGCAGTGTTTCTGTTGAAATACTTCTGAATACTGCCATTACTATTACTTAAACCTTCAGCCCCAGGTGTCTTCAACACCGAGTTGCCTATTATTCACTAACCTATAAATGTGATGAGGACCCTAGGAGTCCTTTAAAGTGTTTCATGTAGTGAGGAGAATCCAACGACCAACGTGGATCAGGACCAGGCGAGGCTAGTCTGAGAAGAGACCCTCAAGGACTCTTAACTCGACCTTACTCCCAGGTCCTGTACGACTTGCTCTCGTATTTTCTCTGCTGGATTCCGACAGCTTTGTGAAGCGTCTGCCATGTGTACGTTGGTGACGTTGCACGCGTTGCAATCGAGAAAGCATAGTAGAAAACTCCAGTGTCTTCCCGGCTTGGTGCCTTCTTTGGATAATTACTTGTAGTTTTTCAGTGTGTTCTACAAAGGAAATTTTCATGCTGATTTTTGTGTCTGCAAAGGGTGACATAAAGCTTTGACTAGTATTTTTGTCTATATCCACAAATCAACAACCCTGTTACTGAACCAGTATTTACCCAAGTCTTTCCTAATCTAAACTTATCCAATTTATGTCCATATAGATATTCTTATCTATATCCAAGATAAGAATGAGAAATAGCAGTGGTGCAAGGATCTGTGCCCTGGGGTAGAGAGCATTTTGCTGCACTTGGACTTCATGTTATTTGATTGACTGTTACTCTTTGCATTCTGTTTGACAAAGTTGAAAATCCTACGCCCCACTTTACCCGTTATTCCTACTGATCTTATTTTATGGGCTATCACTCCATGGTCACATTTGTCAAATGCATTTGCAATGTCTTTGTATGCAACATCTGCATTTTGTTTTTCTTTTAATACTTCTGTGATTGTCATAGTGGTCGAGTAACTGATAGACGAGATCTTCCTGCTCTAAATCCATGTTGTCTTGAGTTGTGAAGTCCATTTTTTCCATAAAACTGGAAACTTCATTCCTAAGGTAAGGTAAGGCAAGGTAACTGCCCCACGTGGTAGTTTTTCTGGGGGGAGCCCCGTCGGCTCCCCGGAGCTATCCCAGGCTGATATGCTAATTTCAGACTTTGGCATCAGTCATGTGTATGGAGTTCTTAGGCCTACCCGGGACCACGGCCAGAACCGGGCCCCCTCAGAGAGGCAAGGGGAGCAATGGCCTATAGAAGCCCCCGTGTGGTTGGAAGCATTCTGTCTGCCATCGACCGGGACAGGCACCCAGAAAGGTAAGCGCCCCAAAACAAACCCCTATTCTGGTTAAAATTGCTACCAAAATCCAAACTAGTGGATAGAACTCCCAAACAGAAAAACAAGCAAACTAGTGTGACGTCACACGTCACCGCGCCGCTGTCTGCGCAGCTCCCCCCTCCCCGGGAGGGGGAAGGTGGAGCCCCAGACCTCCCACGCCGGCTATCCACCCATCAGTTCTTCGGCTGATGCTATAGGCACCGGTTATGTGCTCCGGCTCCAGTGGTTGTTTCAGCACTGCACCTAGAGTGTGGTGTCTGTTTTCTAGGTGGTGCGCGAGCCGGGAGTGATTCTCCAGTACTCGGGCTGCATGCGCCTAGGGTTCCCTTCCCTAGGTGCCCTGTAAGTACTGCCCTTGGGACTTGGGGCCACCTTCCACAAGTTCCTTGGGGTCTGCCCCTGCTAGGCCGTTTACTGCTTGGTTTTCGGCCGCTCTTTGTGTGCTCGGGTGTTCTGTCTCCCTTGTTCGCCTTAGAGTAAGGGGCAGTTTTGCACTGGTGGGGCGCAGGGTACTGTGCAGCTTGTCTTTTCCCAATCATAGCGGCCGGCTCTGTTCCGCTTGGGTACGCTGTCCTCTTGCGGGGTTTTCTTTTTCTTTGTTTATCTACCTGGTGGGGGGGTCTGCCTTCGTTCTTGCCCCTGGTGTCCCTTGTGTTCTGAGTTTTCTGGTGGTACCCCCTGCTAGGTCCCCGTGAGTGTACACGTCCCGGGGGTTCAGCTCTTAGAAAGTTGTTTGGTAGTTTTGGGTGCCGGTTAGCAGTACCCTGTCTGGGATTACCTGAGCGCGAGTCCTCTTATAGTAAACGCTCGGGACCCTGGGAAACCCCTGGGGGTGCGTGGGTCCGATGGATGTGACCCCAGAGCCCCCCCCCCCTCGCTTCCAGCGAGTTTGAGGGTTGCTCACCCCTTGTCTCTGGGTGACTCTCTGTTTTGCCTCCGTCTGCTGCCTGTGGGGTCGGTGACACCTTCGACCCGGAGTCCTGCGAGTTTGTTGCTCGTTATGGCTCGGTTACCCAGTTGTGCTCAGCTGGTGCGGGCAGCAGAGGCGTTGCACTTGAGCCTTGGTGGTGGCAACGCTCTGAGGAGAGGTGTTACCATTTGGAAGGGGAGTCCCCTTCCATTATAACATCAGGCAGTGATGACTTTTCTGGGGTACACTCTCTGGCATGTTTTGCCTGCATACCACTAGGACCTGCTTGTGGCTCACTGCTTGCTTGTCTTACTAAGAATCTGTCTAAACACACTTGTTTCTCCATTCATTTTAACACTTGTCTGTAGCAAGACATCACATTGTCATTTAAAAGGTTAATGTAACGGCCTGCTACAGCTTTATCTGGGAGTTTTTTTTTCAACAAAATTTTGCAGTTCTTCCCATATTTCACACATTTTCTTAATGAGAAAGGGGTATCCTCTACTGCCTCAACTGACAACTATTTTCTTAGGTTGAACCTTACCACTGACTTTCTGCAACCCATGGCATGATATATAATAATCAGTTTTATGTTCAAAAAGCAAAAAATCACCACAAAAACAAAATTTCTTATAGGCGTGATCGTCACTAAGTGGGCAGCTCTAGTAAACTGAGGCAGGTTGGCCCGCGTGACCGGGAACCACACGCTCGGTCGACCCAAACGTGTACCAACAAATATCGTCAGTCGACGACACCATCGTAAGTCGAGTCGTATTTTTCGATCAAATTTACATCGTAACTCGAAATTATCGTAAGTCGAGGTGCCACTGTATAAGTGCAAGTCGTGTTGTGTGGCACTGTGCGCTGCACCATGCTTCAGCTTGTCCAACTGCAAGAGAATATAGTGGGTGGATAAGCAGTAATCCTTACCCACCATCCATTCCACCTATGAAACAAGGGTTGAGAATGCTTCAACCTAATGCTCAACTCATGCTCTACAAACAACATTGGCTGGTAAGTACAGACATGTTTAAGCATTTGTTTTATTAATATGATATTGAGGTACAAACACTTACATGAAGGTAGCAAGATAAAAACGAAAGAAATAGTTTAACAAATAATGTCAGGAACGAATAACGAGTAAATACTAGAAATGACGAATAGCCTTTTTTCCCATGACAATGTACATTATTCTTATGGTATTGGTAATGTTTCCTTCCATTTGCCCTTATATGCATATATCCCTTTAGAGCATTCTATCGCAAACAATTTGATACCAAAATGAATGATGTTGCACAAAAATTGAGGTGAGAAAACTGAAAAGAGCATCAACATTTCGGTGCAGGTGACACTCGGTTGACCTTGGGATGTGCTGGGGGTTGCGCGCTAGGGCAGGCAAAGTGTTAATCGTGTGACAAATATAGAAACAGGATAGGAAATACTGTAACAGGCATTGTCAGGCCCACCAGAGCTCCAACACCTATAAAAATGGCACTGTACTCCTGGTGAAGAGCGTGTGCTGAGAAAATCTGTGCAGTGAAGATTTTATTTTAGCAAAGATTTTTGTTTAGTTACGAGCGTGTCTTAATGACCATAATATTCCATTCACATCATTTAGCAATTTGCTGGAATTCCAAAGTACTTCTGTCATTTGTTTCACTCCATTGAATGTCACCCCTAGGGGGATGGGGGGTGGATGATTCTTATCTTTCTCATATCTGTATATCCTCCTAAAATCACAGATATTTTCATTTTTTGTGATGCCTTCTTGCAAACCTCTATTTTCTCAATGACTTTAATCTATTCTGTTGTTCTGTCCACTCTAGATGGCAACTCCTTTTCCAAACAGACAATTATTATAGACACAAAATTATAATAAACAAAAAGAATGCTAAAGTCAACCAAACAAAAGTAAGTGTAAATGTCCAAGACTCCAATAAGAAACAAAGGCATAAAGTTGCAATAAACAATGGTTTATCAGTAGAGAATGAGCCTGGCACTCAGTGAACGGTCAAAGTGAGGCGGAGAAGATTTAGCATAGCACCAAGTGACATTACAGCCCGTGTATCAGAGATAACAACTATCAGCATGAGAAAGGGTGAACCCATAAGCTCCCCATGAGCGAGCTTCCACCACAGCACAACACCAGCTGCTCTATCACCAATAATGAATTAATCAAAAAATAAAAGCCATGCAAGTGCTATATATGACATAAATTCAATTGTGCAATAATAATAAATGTCAAATGTTCTCCAAAATGACAGTACTGTCGTGTACATAGAGCAACTGTGAAGAATATGTACAAAACATCAAAAAAAAGCCTGTTTTTGAATTTTTGAATTGTATTAACAATATAAAGGGCATAATAAAATTGCAAAACTCTAACCTCATCAAGGCCTAATATAAGTAATACTAGACCTTGCACTATACTAAGCAAGGTTAGGTTAGGGTTTTTGTCTCTTCTCAGGCCTTTTACAATACAAATCAAAAGATGGACATCTTGGGGTTTGTTAGCCCACTTTCTGGACATATACTCCACAGTCACTGGCAAAATCCTTCAGAAAATTACAATAATCTAATATTCTTTAACAAATATATAATTTGCATGTGGCTAAGATTTAGAGGGAAACTGTTTAAGTGATCATTATCCGAGAGAAGATTATCTTGTTAAGAAGACATCATATTGAATACAGACTATTTACACCCACATTTTGCTCCAAGCTTTGTCAAGGCCAAACACAGCACACACAATTGTATAAGTATATACTGTACTCTATTATTCTACACAACGAAGAGACAAAACTCTGGTAGCAATCTGCTGACTCAATCGTCTCTACCCAACTCGGCGTCTTCAACTAAACATTATCGTTGGGACTTTGGTAGCTATTGGGACAAACATTTTATGACAATTAATTCAATCCAATGTTTACCTCTTTATGTCCCTTTGTCCCTCCACCGATCTTGTTGACCTGTACGCACTTGATGACCTCATTGTCAATGTCTGTCCAACACACCAGCTGCCCCTTGTAGTAATAATCCACAGATGCTGCATCTGTAACATCCTACACAGGCATCATGGGTTAATAAGGTAATATTTGCACATGATGAGTCACAATAAAGTGCTTGAAGGATGTTGACCAAACCACACACTACAAATTGAAGGCATGACGATATTTCGCTCTGCCCTGGACCACAATCGACTTAATAATGGTCCAGACGGACCGAAACGTTGTCATCTCTTCAGTTTCTAGTGTATTGTTTGGTCAACAAGGTAACATTTATTAATTTAATCACATATAACCTTAATACATATTAAGGTAAAATTATTTACATTTTATCAGTAAACAGCATACACACAGACTAGAAAAATAAAATAGAAACAAGCAAAACAATGAATCACTGTGTAACAAATTATTTTTATTTTGTTCCCGAGTAAAAATGTGATTTCCTATTTGTTTATGCCTTCAAAGGGCCGAAAATGGCTATCATTCCCAAAAAACCAGCATTGAATGTAAATGAAACGCCTTTTTCTAGGCAAGTCCCAGAGGCTCCCTGGAGCTATCGGACGAGATATAGCTATATTAGTCTGGGGCTTCTGTCACATGGAGTTCTGAATACCCGGAACCACAAGCCAGAACCTGGTTCCCTCAGAGAGGCGTAGGAGCAATGACCTATGAAAACTCCACTCTGAAAATATATTCATGTCTGCCACGACCAGGGTTAGGCACCCAGAAAGGTAGGCACCCCCAAACAGACTCCAATTGGTTGAAAATTGCAACCAAAGACCGAACAGAGCAGATTCCCCCCCCCCCCCCAAGAACAACAGGTAACAAGCAAATCATCATCAAACCGATGCTCCATCCTCCCCCCCACACACAGGGAGGGGGAGGCCCCGCTTACACAAGCCAGTTCAACAGTTCAGAGACTGAACAAAGGTAAGAAAACCACCGACCAGATGGAGGGCTCCCCCTCCAGAAACAACCCAGAAACCGGGCTCCCCCTTCCCTGGGGAGGGCTGCGCGGACAAGCGGCGCTGCGGCTAGGTTGTGACGTTTGCTTGTTTCCTTGGGATTTAGGGGAGATCTGCCTCTCTTAAGTTTTCAGTGCAATTTTCTTACCATGTGGGGTTTGTCTTGTTATGCCTACTTTTCTGGGTGCCTAAACCAGTCGATGGTAGAGTAGGAAAACCCCCAATCTTGGAGGGGGGGGGGGGGTTGCAGGGCTATTGCTCCCTGTGCCTCTCTGAGGGGGGACCAGGGGCCAGATTCACGAAGCAGTTACGCAACGAATGTGTACACTCTTTCCTCAATCTTTGACGGCTTTGGTTACATTTATTAAACAGTTTACAAGAATGAAAACTTGCCAATCAACTGTTATTGTTATAAACATCCTCCTGGTGCTTAGAAGCTCCTTAACTGTTTAATAATTGTAAACAAAGCTGCCAAAGATTGAGAAAAGGTTTACAGGTTCGTAAGTGTTTGCGTAACTTCTTCGTGAATCTAGCCCCAGGTTCTGGCTCGTGGTCCTCCAGTAGGCCGAACTTCATTGACTAATGCCCTAGTCTAATGTCTAATAGTCTAATAATATATCGCACATTAGCCAGGGAGCCAAGGGCTTCCACACAGAAAACCACTTGCTTCTAAATTTTGATTTACATTTTGTTTTTCCTGACTGTATAATTAAAAAGATGCAAATTTGCCATTTTTCTCATTGGAAATTAGTAAATTTCAAAATATCAATGTCCTGGTCACTAAGGCAAAGTTTCAGGGAGAATAATAGTCATTTTCAATATTTTTAGCATAAGTAAATACTTTTTTATAGAAAATAAATAAATTTAGCATAATAAAAAGTAAATAAATAAAAAGAAGGTAAATAACACTTCCTACCAGCCTACTTGCATGCACACAGAATGAAGAAACAGGAATCGAAAAATTTATCTGCACCTGGTGCAACAAGAGCGAAGTCGCGCTGTGTACCATGGGCTACTTTGTTGATTATTACTCACTTCCAAAGTACTGAGTGTGTAATACAGTGTGTTACTGTGTAAATAGTGTGTGAAACTGTACATATTGCAGTTTTAGTGAATTTTTAACACTTTCGCCCGGCGACGACTCAGCATTGAGTCCTCCGCAAAACAGGGGCAAGTCCGGCGAGGACTTGGCATCGAGTCCTAAGTGCGGCAACAGTAACGTTTTTTTCGGGAAGGTCTTGCTGCGGTTTTGGACATTATATGCATATACTCTTGTAGGGAATTTCATTGTGAATACATTGATACCAAAATTAAAGTCCTAGGACCAGAATTGAGGTAACAAAGTTGAAAACAGAATACCCATTTTATTGCTCTTTATTAGCGGTCACGGGGGTAATGCTCTGTCACTTTACCTGCTTGTTGTGGATGGTACGCCGGGCTTTTGGACTTTATATTTGCATACTCCTGTAGGGAATTCTATTGCGAAGACAATGATACCAAAATGAAAGACTTAAGACAAGAATTGAGATGTCCAATGTGAAGAGAGTGTACACATTTTATTGCTCTGGCTCGCTCCCGGGTAACACGCTCTCACTTTCTCACTTCTCGCCGGGCTTTTGGGCTTTATATGCATTTAGTGTTGTAGAGAATTCTATTGTGAACACATTGATACCAAAATGAAAGACCTAGGACGAGAATTGAGTTGACAAAACTGAAAAGAGAGTAAACATTTTATCACTCTTGCTCACTCCGGGTAACTTTCTCTCACTTTCTCTGTTAGTTGCGGATAGTAAGCCGGGCTTTTGGAGTTTATATGCATTTAGTCCTGTAGAGAATTCTATTGCGAACATACTGATACCAAATTGAATATCTTAGGACGAGAATTGAGCTGACAAAGTTGAAAAGATTATACACTTTTCAGAATTTACCGCGCTCTCCCTCACGCTCCCGCGGAACACCCAAGCCCACCTGGGGTAGTGGTGAGGTCCTGGGCCCGGTGCGCGAAAGTGTTAACAAGTAATATTGCGACAATAAACATTTATTGTAGACACATTACTGACATGTATCACAGTTCCATGGAACATTATGAACGTTCTACTGTATACATATTGTAAAGGACACAAATATGCATCATATACGATAAAAACAAATAAAACGGCATTGGAAATACATAGAACAAATAATTGAAAATATACTTGTGGCAACACCCGGTGCTTGAATGGCCCACGCGACCGTGTCTGGGCGATTCACCCACAGGCGACCAGGCCCTGATGACGTCACAGCGCACCTTGTGCACACAGCCATGTGTGCACATGTGCACACTTGTGCGCACATGTCCCCACTTGTGCGCACATGTCCCCACAGCCAAAGTAAGTGGAATTTGGTATTTATTTTTACATAGACATGTTCAGGGAAGGGAATTTATCATTTTACAAAGAAAAAGAATTTTTGGGGGAACACTTTGTTTCATGCGCACTGGGGGAATTTCACAATAAACTCGGCGCAGCACGGTGGTTAAAATATAAACACATATTTAACGAGCAATCAATAAGGGATACAAACAAACCTATACATACTTTAATAACTTGGCGTGACTGCCTCTCTTTTCCAACTTCTATAATGCGAATATCTTTGCGGTTGGCAAACAGCAACTCTGGGTAACCTGCAAAAGTAATGGTACTCTATTTAAACATCAATATTACAATTATTAAATCAATTCCAAAGGAATTTTTTAGTGCCATAATCAATAAAACATAAGGTATATGTTCATAAGAGTACGTATTAAGTTATGCTAAGTGACATTTGCATACCTTCATCAGAGTATGCATTAAGTTATACTAAGTGACCCTGTATACAAGTTATACTAAGTGACCCTGTATACAAGTTATACTAAGTGACCGTATTTACTTTCATCAGAGTATGGATTAAGTTATGCTAACTGACACTTGTATCCCTTGATCAGAGCATCACCAGGTTCCCCACTTTCAAGGAGTGGGAAGACATTAGTCTGGAGAAAATACTCGTGTAGTAAATGAAAATTAAAGTGAAATGTTCAAAAACTGTGTCCATTCACCATGTTACATTTGTGAGTGTTCAAATTTAGTCTCTTGTTTATGTATAGGCCAAGGAATGTTTTCATAATTTTTAATGGTAATGTTGACATGATCTATTTGAAGGTGAATTTCATTTGATAATTTACTTTCAAATACAATGTAATAGGTCTTCTCTATATTTAGTTTGTAGGTTGACATCCAACCACATCCAGTTTGTTTCAATTTGTTATTTACAATATTACTTATTGTGTGATGCATTGGAGTTTGAATAGATGTAGGTAGTATCACCAGCAAATAGTATTGGTTTAAGGATGTTAGAGATATTTGGTAAATCATTGATGTATATAAGCAATAGGAGACGTTCTAAGATGCTGTTCTGTGGCACTCCTACGGTTAACAGTAGAGATGTGGGGAAGGGAGGGGTTATGTCATAAATGGCTACATATTGGTGTCTATCATTAAGATATGATAGAATATAGTTATCAGGAAGGCCGGTCGGCCGAGCGGACAGCACGCTGGACTTGTGATCCTGTGGTCCTGGGTTCGATCCCAGGCGCCGGCGAGAAACAATGGGCAGCGTTTCTTTCACCCTATGACTCTGTTACCTAGCAGTAAAT
>WNGS01028583.1:1644006-1657755 GCA_020271785.1 Procambarus virginalis | reverse complement strand
TTATTTCAATTTCAATTCCATTTCAGAGCTATAGGGAACTACAAGTTTCGAGACCCCATATAGTTTGGAACATTCAGTGAACATCCCATCCTTTAGCTTTGATGTCCAAAGGGCTGAAAGGAATCCCACCTATTTTCCTCCTCCCAGTTGCTCCAGCACGCCTCCTTCAGAGACCCCTTCTGACAGCCACATTCAAGCCGCCACGACACAGGAGGGAAATAATTCAACAGAGACAACATGCTTGCAGGAGGGGCGGAGCCATAAGGCAACGATTTGTCTTGCACATACGCTCCATGCAATGATGCTGACACCATGCAAGGGACACTAGGCATCGTCTCAGCTTAGTCTTATCTTCTCACTCTTCTTTCTTCTCTCTTCTCTCTTCTTTTTCCTTCTTTCTCTCTTCCTCCTCCCATGGGTCTTTTGACAAGCGTACCTGTGGTCCATTGGGGTCCGTCCGTCCTGGGGTCCATCCTGTGTAGACCAATGTTGGTGGAACAGACTAGTCATTGGTGCTCCTCTTCCATCTTCACTGGGTCGTCTGGGGTCATCTGCAGAACGACCTGGGTCGTCTGGGGTCGTCCGCAGAACGACCTGGGGTCCACTGTGGGGTCCGTCCGTCCTGGGGTCCACTGTGGTAGACCATAGTAACCGACTAAGAGGGCTGCATCTTGGGGGTCCCCCGGGGTGGTGGTGGTGTGGAGCCATGACATCCAGGTAGAGGCTGGTCTGCGTGCTGCGGTAGTTTATTGTGCACCACCTACTCCTCCTGTGATGTGGTAGTTTATTGTGCACCCCTACTCCTCCTGTGAGTGGTAGTTTATTGTGCACCCCATACTCCTCCTGTGAGTGGTTAGTTTATTGTGCACCCCATACGCCTCCTGTGAGTGGTAGGTTTATTTGTGCACCCCATACTCATCCTGTGAGTGATAGTTTATTGTGCACCCCATACTCATCCTGTGAGTGGTAGTTATTGTGCACCCCATACTCATCCTGTGAGTGGTAGTTTATGTGCACCCCCTCATCCGTTGTATTTTCCCCCATCCTGTGGGTGGTAGTTTATAGTGCACCCCATACTCATCCTGTGAGTGGTAGTTATTGTGCCCCATATTTATCCTGTGAGTGGTAGTGTATGTGCCCCCCCATACTCATCCAGTGCGCGGTAGTTTATAGTTGCCCATACCTCCTTGAGTTTTACTCATCCTGTGAGTGGTAGTGTATAGTGCACCCCATACTATCCTGTGAGTGGTTAGTTTATAGTGTATATATATAATATATATATATATATATATATATATATATATATATATATATATATATATGCGTATACATATATACATACACATACATATTTAATCACCCACACAAATAAACACATCAATAATCTTTGTGCCACAAGTGATCAACAAGAGGCTCACAACAGTCACTATACAAGGCACTTTACATTTATGATGAGTCACACAGTTACTAGTCTTGCTCCACACCCACCCAACTGGGCGGCAGCTTTACAGTCATGTGCACCACACCCACCCAACTGGGCGGCAGCTTTACAGTCATGTGCACCACACCCACCCAACTGGGCGGCAGCTTTACAGTCATGTGCACCACACCCACCCAACTGGGCGGCAACTTTACAGTCATGTGCATGATTACCTACAGTAAGCAAATTTTGGATACTTCGCTAAGATTTTGGGCAGCACATCATTATGAAGTACTTACACACACTGATGCCAATAGTTTTCTTGTGTCCTGACACCGGCGATGGGGTGTATTATTTATTTAACGAAATATATAAATATATATTCCATGAAATTTTGTCACATTAACGTCTACATCTGTCGTTCTTCTAACATATAGATGTTTAAGGTTAATTAACATATATGCAAATTACAAAATTTATTAACTGGAGTGCAGAGCTTCACACACTCAATGCTAGCCATCAAGTAACTATCAAAATGCATATATCTTTGCTTTCACTTCAGTTATATTTATGACAAGGGATTTAAAATTTGCCTGTATTTCTGCTTTTCTGATGATATAAAAAAACTTTCGTTTATTACAATATCTACATAAAATTAACATTGATCTTCATTAGGTTGTAGTTCCCATCAATAGGGAGAGCGTCGGTCAAAAAAAAAAATTGTTTAAATATAAATATCTTTCCTCTCAATAATATGCCCGAAACGCTATGCGTACTAGTGGCTTTAGATATTGTATGTACTAGCTCTATCTATAAATCCAATATTATGTTTGTAAATCGACTATTTATGTACTTTCCTGAATAAAATGAACTTTAGTAATATCTAATCTCTGTGACTAAAACGTAAGAACGACTTTATCTATGCCTTTTTGATAACATATACAATTATAAGCTTTATTAGTGAATCTCTATTAATTAAACAATATATCAGAGAGTGTGTAGGGTTCGGTGTTCCATGTGAGAAGAGACATGGGAGATTTTACATCAGTACAGTAAATGGTTAAAGTAGCAAACGCATACTAACGAATAATGATTAGTGTCTATAGACCAACACTAGAAGTCGATTTAACTTCCAGACATGTATTTTTCAATAAGTCTTAAATGTTTTCTGACTAGTTATGTTAGATATTATTAGAAATACGTATTATACTTGTTAATATTAAATTTGCGATCATTTAAGGAGAGAAGTGCGACGATGCCAACAAACACTTTCCAGACAACAATATATCTTGGATAAGTCGCTCCACAACATTGACACCTGGACCGTTGACTTCCTGTGAGGCCACATATTTGCTTATTTCATAATGAAAGTATATTATTTCATAATAAATATATGTTTTCTCGTGTTCTGCATTAAGCACCAACATTATTAGGAATAATTATACCATATTTCTTCATTATTTAAGTAATGCTATAAGGCTTTGAGTAGCTTTGGGTCATTAGGTGAACAGAATCTCCAATAGATGGGGCGAGAGTCGCGCTATCTCTCGCCCGGGCGAGAGTCGAAACTTATTTTAGAATTGATATATCTTTGTCCTCCAACGAGATATATTTCCTTTGGTGCGCTTACAATAACGAGCATATCTCTGTCTTTCTAATGGCATATAATATGTTAGGCTTTATAAGCGTATCTTTGTTAATTACACACTATATTGGCAAGTGCGTAGGCTTCTGCACTCCATGACCGACAAGCTACTGAATGCCACTATAAAAACGTATGTATCTTCACTTGAGCTTTATATATGTCTATGGTAAAGTATTTAAAATGAAGCTTATATTTCTATCTTTCTTAAGACATATAAAACATTTGTGTTTATTAACGAATTTACGTGAAATAAGCATTGTTCTGAGAGAGAGTTGCTCTGTCGATCAGTTTGTGCGGGGTCGGAGCTCGGCGATTATTAAAACACATGTATCTTCATTAGAACTTTATATATTTCTATGGTAAAGTAGTTAAAATGAAGCTTATATTTCAATCTTTCATAAGACATATAAAACATTTGTGTTTATTAAGGAATTTACGTGAAATAAGCATTGTTCTGAGAGAGAGTTACTCCGTTGCTCGATCTGTGCGGGATCGGAGCTCGCCGATTATAAAAATACACGTATCTTCGCTTTAAATACAAATATGCCCATGGTAAGGCATTTAAAATAAAGATTATGTTTCTATCTTTCTTGAGACGTACAAACCTCTTACATTTATTAACGATTCTGCGTGAAATAAGCATTGTTCTGAGATGAATATTGCGGATTTCCAGCTCTACGACCGATGAAAAATGCAACTTTCATACAATTACAAATATCTTCAGTTTTACTTTAAATTTTGTCCTGAAAGAGTTTTCATATATAGATCCAGTTTCTGCCGTTCTTCTGACATAAAAAGACCTTTGGTTTAATAAGTTATTAAGATGTTTTCAACAATATTACTAGGGCGTTCACCGATTCCAACATGGGCGACCCTTTTGGAAACGCAACACTTGGGTTGACCCGATTGACAGACTGGTTATATTCCAACAGGGTGTGAGACATATACACATGGCATAAACACACATGTACGCAGTTGCTCACACTAAGGCAAATAAATATTTATGTTCTGCTGCTCAGAATTTTTTTCTGTGGTTGGAAGAAAACGCTCACGGAGTGGGGGACTTATTTTAATTTTGAAATAATAATAATTAATTATTTAATAAATAATAATTAATTAATAATACAATCATAAAAGATTAAATTAGATAATCCTTAACTGAAGAAGCATAATAGCTCAATATAACAAATAGGTAAATAGAGCTGAATTAATTATGGTGACTAATGAAGATTAGTGAAAGCCATAAATTAATATACAGAAGTAGAATTAATGTAATCAAATACATTGAAGAGACATCTCTAATTTAAAGTTGCCTGAGCATTTACGGTAATTGTAAAGCTTGGTATTCTGGCTTGTCACTTTGGGGGTTCCGACGGAGCACCCCCACCCCGCTCTACGCGCGCGCGCGCCGCTTAGTCGTTTAGACAGTGGAGCGCGGTAATGCGTATCCTTCCCCATAGAATTTCACCGCTTTTATGATAAAAGCAGTGACTATATTGTACTTTCACGTGTTTCTGTGAGTATACGGTGAGGTCTAGACCATGGTTTGTGTACACTGCCTGTTTGTACCATGTGTGTACATATGCATACACTGCCTGTTTGTACTATGTGTACATGTGCATAAATTGCCTGTTTACAATGTATCAAAATCCTATAAAAGCAGTATGAGGACATGTTTAGTACTCCAATAAACAACATGAAAGTGGAAGATCCAGACAACTTCTTTATGCGTGATATCCAAACCCCTGTAAATATAACTGATATCAACACAAGCGTCCTAGATTTTGAAAGGTAATTGAAAACATGCCATGCACTCAGCTCCGGGTCCAGATTCATGGAATTCAATATTTATGAAGAAATGCGAGGTGCCAGTGGGACAGGCACTCGGTATAGTGTGGAGGAAGAGCTTGGACACGGGGGAGATACCAGATGCGCTTAATGTAGCATTATTATTATTAACATCTTTATTGACAAAATTAATTACAATTTTGCCTAATTTGAGGATTTCGATTAAGTCATATTAAAGTGAAGATAATGCTGGTATTCACTGTCACGCAGGACAGAGGGTCATACATAAGACAATAGGTCTAAACTGTAGGCTGAAGCACATATATCACTGTTACAATCAATGTTTTAGTGTATGGATATGTGAAAACAACTTACTATTGAGCACTGCCACACAAGGGCAGGGATGGGTTCATAAGTGATGCAGCTTAGAAGTAATATAAATAAAAATTGTTCTTCATTCATTAAAATGGACAAGCAAATTTTGGATAAATTGTTAGAATGTCGTCCAGAACACCTGAGTCAATAAAATAGTTACACAGTTGGTGGTACAAGAGGCCAGGAGGTCTAAAGTCTTTTACGGTTTCACATTCAACAATGTAGTGTTCTAGTAAACGCATTAAAGGTTTATCACAGTTTACAATCTGAGAATTCTGGTAGTGGCTTAGCCTCACTAACCTGCCAGATGTGTCTATAGCCAAGGCTAATTACCACAATGACTACATCACATTGCCTGGTTTGGTTACTGTGCTGACCATACAAATACCTATTATTACAAAACTTGTCATAGTTTTTAATACTGCAGCTTTCAGGACTCTGGGCTTAGTTCTTCTTAATATGAATTAATTTCTTTAATTTGTATGTTTCTAATAATTGCATTAGATAGTCCAAAGTCATAATCAATAGTAGCAGACATAGCCCCTCTACACAAGGGAGGGAGCAAAGAATTATAGAACAGTTCTACTAACGTCTCACATAAAAGTATTTGAGATAGTGATTAGGAGTCAGGTCACCAGTGTTATTGAGATCAATGACCTTCACAACCCAGGCCAACATGGGTTTAGAGCGGGAAGATCGTGCCTCTCGCAGCTACTTGACCATTACGACAAAGTCACTGAGGCATTAGAAGAAAAACAGAATGTAGATGTGGTATACACGAATTTTGCAAAGGCATTTGATGAAATGTGACCATGGAGTGATAGCACACAAAGTGAGGTCAATGGGAATAACTGGTAAAGTAGGACGCTGGATACTCAGTTTTCTGTCGAACAGAACACAAAGAGTAACAGTCGACCAAATAAAATCGAGTCCAAGCGCAGTTAAAAGCTCTGTACCTCAAGGTACAGGCCTTGCACCACTGCTGTTTCTTATTCTCATATCAGATCTAGAAAAAAAATACAAGTCACAGCTTCGTGTCATCCTTTGCAGATGACAAAAATCCGCATGAAAATTACTTCTGCTGTAGACATTGAAAAACTTCAAGCAGATATTAATAAAGTTTTCGACTGGGCAACAGAAAATAACATAATGTTTAACGGTGATAAATTCCTGGTACTGAAGTACGGTAAAAATGAGGACCTTAAACATAATACAGGGTACAAAATACAATCAAATGTGCCCATAGTAGGAAACTAGATCATTTTCTTCAAGGAGTGCCGGACCAACCAGGCTGTGGTGGGTATGTGGGCCTGCGGGCCGCTCCAAGCAACAGCCTGGTGGACCAAGCTTTCATAAGTCAAGCCTGGCCTCGGGTCGGGTTAGAGGAGTAGTAGAACTCTCAGAACCCCATCAAGCAGGTAATGTGTGTACACTACCTGTTTGTACACTGTGTACGTGTGCATAAACTGCCTGTTTGTACCATGGGAAATAGGCTTACAGGTTCCCTAAGTAGGAGTAGGGAAAAAACGTGACGTAGAGGTCCTCCCCCCACCTGATCTGAGCATCTGTTACAACATATGCAACGGACGTCCAGGTGGAGCGGACCCTCTACGTCTGAGGGGGCGTGGTCGGAACCTCCGCCCCCTTGGAGATAGTGGGAGGAGAGATGTGGAAGCTGTATGTGTGTGTTAAGCCCCGCCCTCCCACAGGTGTGTGTGTCTTAAGCCCTGCCCCTTCAGGTGTGTTGTGCCTGCAGGTGACCAGTCAGGCAGAGAGAGAGGTGGTGGGGCTCCTCTCCTTTCGTAGGTGTGTCGGTCCCCTAGATGAGCGTGTGAGCCAATTAGATTAGGGGGATTAAGCTCCTCAATGTGTACTGAGGAGAGGGAGGAGACTCCTGCAGGAGAGAACAGATCTCCTACTCTTCTGCCTTCAGGAGAGAGTCACAGACAGACACAGAGTTTCTCCCTCCCCCCTTTCCGTTTCCTTCCCTGTCCCCCCTACCCGTTCATCTCATACCCTCCCTATCCCCCCTCATCCCATACCCTCCATGTCCCCCCCCCTTCCTTACCCCTTACCCTCCCTGTTCCCCCTTCCCTTGACCCCACCCCAGTATCCTCTGAGACCCTATTAACCATCTCATACATCTTCACACCTATGGAACAGCTTTCTCCATCAGCAGAACGCTCGCCAAGAAGGGGACATGAGAACGAACAGAAGAAAGTGAGCTTCAAGGTACACTAACATAGATGGGATTACAAATTAAACAAGTGAACTTGGAGAATGGGGCACTGGAAGAAAACCCTGCCATAATAGCACTCACAGAAACAACGCTAACGAAAACCATAAGTGCAGTGTTTCCGAAGGACTACTATGTAGTGAGGAAAGAGAGAGAAGGAAGAGGAGGAGGTGGTGTAGCTCTGCTGGCAAGAAAAGGCTGGAGTTTTGAAGATATGGTTATTCAGGGCTGTAAAGATTTCAGTGACTACATAACAGGTACCATAGCAATTGGAGGACAAAAAATTATAGTATTCATATATAACCCCCCACCACCACCAAACGACTGGATACCCAGACAGGAATATGATAGAAACAACATGGCCACCATTAATATAATGGAGAGATAAGCTTCGGTCACTAGCAGGAACGGATCCAGACTACTAATCATGAGAGACTTCATCCATGGGAAAATAGATTAGGAAAACCTGAGATCCACATGGAGGACCAGACACATGGAGACCAGACAAACACTTTAAGCTTCACCCACGTACTACAAATACAAATAATCGCCAACAGAACCTAAACACCTAACCTAACCTATGCCTATATATGCACAATATGCTAATATATTATCATATTATTTATACTTGAGAAAATTCTCGTTTTGAATGAACAGCATGTTAAAGTTTATGAATGTGTCTGTACGGATTCTACTTTTCAGTTCTATAAGTCACCCAAGTAGCTGCCAATATTGAGCATAGCAGTTCTGTTCTGTATATCTGAGCTAGGAAGTCCTAGCTCAGATATCTTATATTTTAGGCCTCTGTGCCAAACCTTGTCGAAGGCTTTCGAAACGTCTCTAAGCACTATATTACACTGATCTTTTTTCGACACTGCGTTGGCTATATGCTCGTAGATCAGGACTATAGCTGTATGGGCCCCTCTGCGGTTTCTAAACCCATGTTGCCTGGTGTTATACTTCTCTTCCTCTTTCATGTACTTCACAGTCTCTGATTATTATTTTTTTTCTGATATTTTGCCTGGTACTTCGAAAAAGGAAAATTGGTCTGTTATTTTCAGTTCGGGTTGGGAGTTTACCTGGCTTGGAGATTAATCTGATTGTGTCATTCTTGAAGTATGTGGGGAATAGTCCAGATGTAAGAGTTGCATTTACTATACATGTGTATTGATGGAGTGCAATCACTGGTAGGTTGGTTAATACCATCTTATTTATCTTGCTGTTGCCCGGCGCCTTGTTCTTGAAACCCATAATTGTTTTATGAACCTCTGCAATGGTTATGTGTTTCATAAGGTGGCAGTCATCGCGTATGTTGTTAAGGTCTATTGTTTGCGTTGGGAGTAGTGCTGCAGCTCTGTTATCGACTTGAGTTGTAATTTCCCTTTCATTAATGGGGCAAAAGTTTAAATTTTCTTCCGGGTTTATCCTGAATACTTTTCCCAAAACTTCCGAATTCCTGTTCTTGTTCTTTCTCCTCACAGAGTTTGTTTCCTGAGGCGTCTATGATGTAGGGTGTTTCCTCAGAAGAGCTTCCCATCAGGGTTTTTACTTTTTAAAGAATTTCCTGGGTTTCTGTAGTCGACTTCGATTTTGCTTATTAGGTCATTCCATTTTTTGGTGCACTCTGTTTTGCATAGATCTTGTAGCTCATCTTGTAGTTCCCTTTGTAGTCTTTTGCACTCGTCCGTCCACCCGTGTTGTGTTATGAGTTGTAGAAGGTTGTTATATCTGGTTTGCAGTGTCCTGAGCGCCTCAGTGGCTGGGGGTGTGGGAGCGTTATATGGTGAGCTACGGGCATGTGATCGCTCATACTTTTTTCTATGGTGCTAATCTATGTATTTAGCTTTGTACTCACCTATTTGTGCTTTCGGGGGTTGAGCTCTGGCTCTTTGGTCCCGCCTCTCAACTGTCAATCAACTGGTGTACAGGTTCCTGAACCTATTGGGCTCTATCATATCTACACTTGAAACTGTGTATGGAGTCAGCCTCCACCACATCACTGCCTAATGCATTCCATTTGTCAACTACTCTGACACTAAAAAAATTCTTTCTAATATCTCTGTGGCTCATTTGGGCACTCAGTTTCCACCTGTGTCTCCTAGTGCGTGTGCCCCTTATGTTTAATAGCCCGTCTTTATCTACCTTGTCAATTCCTCTGAGAAACTTGTACGTGGTGATCACATCCCCCCTAACTCTGCTGTCTTCTAGCGACGTGAGGTTTAATTCCCGTAGTCTCTCCTCGTAGCCCATACCTCTCAGCCCGGGTACTAGTCTGGTGGCAAACCTTTGAACTTTTTCCAGTTTGGTCTTATGCTTGACTAGATATGGACTCCATGCTGGGGCTGCATACTCCAGGATTGGTCTGACATAGGTAGTATACAAAGTTCTGAATGATTCCTTGCACAAGGGTCTAAATGCCGTTCTTATGTTAACCAACCTGGCATATGCTGCTGATGTTATCCTCTTGATATGGGCTTCAAGGGACAGGTCTGGCGTGATATCAACCCCCAGGTCTTTCTCTCTGACCTGTGTAGAATTTCATCTCCCAAATGATACCTTGTAACTGGCCTCCTGCTCCCTACACCTATCTTCTTTACATTACATTTGCTTGGGTTAAACTCTAACAACCATTTGTTCGACCATTCCTTTAGTTTGTCTAGATCTTCTTGAAGCCTTAAGCAGTCCTCCTCTGTTTTAATCCTTATAATTTTGGCATCGTCAGCAAACATTGAGAGGAATGAGTCTATACCCTCTGGGAGATCATTTACGTATATCAGAAACAGGATAGGTCCAAGTACAGAGCCCTGTGGGACTCCACTGGTGACTTCACGCCAGTCTGAGGTCTCACCCCTCACTGTAACTCTCTGCTTCCTATTGCTTAGGTACTCCCTTATCCACTGGAGCGCCCTACCTGTTACTCCTGCCTGTTTCTCCAGCTTATGCATCAACCTTTTATGGGGTACTGTGTCAAAGGTTTTCCGACAGTCCAAAAAAATGCAGTCCGCCCACCCTTCTCTTTCTTGCTTAATTCTTGTCACCTGATCGTAGAATTCTATCAAGCCTGTAAGGTAAGATTTACCCTCCCTGAACCCATGTTGATGGGTTGTCACGAAGTTCCTTCTCTGTGTTTATGCATGATGTTTCCTTTCCATTAATGTTCGTAACATTGATTTCCTGTGCACTCCTTTTGAACGGCTCCCAGTCAGTTATAGTATATTGAAGTCTTGGTGGTGAGGGTTAGGGAATAGGGTTAGTTGATAGCGTCATTATTATTGGTAGGTTTTTCTTTTTTATTTAGTAGACACAAATACAACATAACAGGAAACATCAACATCATCATTCACATTTACAAAGCAAGAAACACATGAAAAAATTTAATAAATAACCGTATCTCACAGCATATTAAAACAGGAAATAACACAAAACAAGAACCACACACACAGTTAATCATCATTATATCGCGGGTAGTTCTTCGTGCAGGCCTTCCACCGAGCCCACACACCTCCGCAGACACGTTAACGTGACCACGTGATCCTCGGCGCCCTCCACCACGGGGGCGGGAGTCACGGGAAGAGGCGGCACAGAGCTCTTGGTACAGACGGTGGAAGCACACGGGACTGAAGCACAGGCGCCGGCCGGACACAGGCCGGCAACACAGGGGGCAGAGTCGCCGCAGGGGACACAATCACAGCGGGCGAGGGTGCAGGGGCCGACACCACAGGGAGCAGAGAGCAGCCGCGCAGCTGTCGGCACCACCGAGGGCAGATGTGCGGAAGACACAGACATGGACGCCAGAGGCACAGGGCCGCCGGAACAGTCCAAGTCCCCCCCCCCCCCCCACTCTCCCGCAACCTCGGCCGGTGCCACAACTCCCACTTCTGGGAACCAACAACCGGGGCGCAGAGGCAGCCGGAGCAGACACAGGACCAGGCGACAATCCCACCACAGGACCCACCACCGCCGCAACACGGCCCACAGGAGCCGCAGGCACCTCAACATCACCATCCACAGAAGACGAACTCCCGGAGTCCCCAAAATCCCGGACGTCGGTCCAGGCCTCACCACGAGGCGGAGACAGTCTCAAAGCTCGCCGCTAACGCTTGGACACAGGTCGCAGGTCGTCGGAACTGTCCCCCCGCCAGGAGGCACCGCAGGAGACACAGGTCGCAGGTCGTCGGAACTGTCCCCCCGCCAGGAGGCACCGCAGGAGACACAGGTCGCAGGTCGTCGGAACTATCACCCCCGCCAGGAGGCACCGCAGCACAACCTCCGGTCTTCTGCGCAACTCCCCGCAGCGCACGGTCACTCACCACCGCAGCCTCAACAACCCGGGGAACGTGACCACACACCACAGGATACATCACACCGTGCTCGTCGACACAGCTGCCGGAGACACAGCTGCCGGAGACAGTATAGGCCGGGGCGCAGCCTCGACGTGCGGGGGCACGAGACCACACACCACAGGAGACACAACTGGAGATGGGGAGGCACTACCACCCCGACACTCCCAGCCACATCTAGGCTACAGACACCGGTAATGCTACACAGCCGTGGAGCAGAATTTCACAACAGCTCGATGCTCGGATACAAGGCCGCACACAGCCGCCACATCCACCCCCCAACATATCAATCATCACCACTTGAACTACTGGGTAAGACGCTGGACCAGTACATTCTAGGCCAATGGTATTCCCTTTACTCCACAGGGGGGAGGGGGGCGCCACGGTCCCAAGGCCCCGCTCACCAACACTTATTTATTATTAACATCTTTATTGACAAAATTAATTACAATTTTGCCTAATCTGAGGATTTTGATAGTCTTAGTGCTTGCGGGGGTTGAGCTCTGGCTCTTTGGTCCCGCCTCTCAACTGTCAATCAACTGGTGTACAGGTTCCTGAGCCTATTGGTCTCTATCATATCTACACTTGAAACTGTGTATGGAGTCAGCCTCCACCACATCACTGCCTAATGCATTCCATTTATTAACTATGACACTGAAAATTCTTTCTAACGTCTCTGTGGCTCATCTGGGTACTAAGTTTCCACCTGTGTCCTCTTGTTCGTGTCCCACCCGTGCTGAAGAGTTTGTCTTTGTCCACCCTGTCAATTCCCCTGAGAATTTTGTAGGTGGTTATCATGTCTCCCCTTACTCTTCTGTTTTCCAGGGATGTGAGGTTCAGCTCCTTTAGCCTTTCCTCGTAGCTCATACCTCTCAGTTCCGGGACGAGCCTGGTGGCATACCGCTGAATCTTCTCTAACTTTGTCTTGTGTTTAACTAGGTATGGACACTAGGGATAGTGTCACAATTGATATGTTTATCCTACACACCGCCAAGTGTAGGCTTTTTTTTTTTTTTGGGGGGGGGGGGAGTAAAGAGGAAGGAAAGACATAGGTGAAGGCAAGTTTAGAAGTGGGAAGTACAGTGAGAGGTATGAAAGCAGGCGGGCTGTCCGCCTTGCTGACACGATGTGTGGGTGTTGGCAGCTAAGCTAAGCTGGCTCTCTCTTGTCAGGGAGCTGTGAGTGTGTGAGAGGTTCTTCACATGTGTTTCATCATATATGGATGTCTATACATGAATACTGTGTAGAACTCATACATATACACTCCGATGCTTCCACACACAACTACCTACAAAATTCTCAGGGGAATTGACAGGGTGGACAAAGACAAACTCACATGTTCTTCAAGTGCACGGGTGGGACACGAACAAGGGGACACAGGTGGAAACTTAGTACCCAGATGAGCCACAGAGACGTTAGAAAGAAGTTTTCAGTGTCAGAGTAGTTAATAAATGGAATGCATTAGGCAGTGATGTGGTGGAGGCTGACTCCATACACAGTTTATAATGTAGATATGATAGAGCCCAATAGGCTCAGGAACCTGTACACCTGTTGATTGACAGTTGAGAGGCGGGACCAAAGAGCCAAAGCTCAACCCCCGCAAGCACAATTAGGTAAGTACAATTAGGTAGGCAATTAGGTAAGTACACATGTTGTTCTGTTTAAGTCTCTTTATTTTATTATTATTATTTATTGAGTTATTCACACACACCACACACACACACACACACACACACACACACACACATATATATATATATATATATATATATATATATATATATATATATATATATATATATATATATCTATCTATCTATCTATCTATCTATATATATATATATATATATATATATATATATATATATATATACATACACCTATATACATATGCATATACACAACTATAGACTCATGCACATTCATACTAAATTTTTCCAATTAT
>WNGS01028583.1:1586917-1605020 GCA_020271785.1 Procambarus virginalis | reverse complement strand
ACGCTGCGCGTACTAGTGGCTTTACAAGATTGTAATACCATATTATATATTCTAACATTCCCAATGTACCTTCTTGTATATGAATAAATAAATAAAATAATAATAAATGAATATTGCGGATTTCCAGCTCTACGACCGATGAAAAATGCAACTTTTATACAACTGCAAATATCTTCAGTTTTACTTTAAATTTTGTCCTGAAAGAGTTTTCATATATAGATCCAGTTTCTGCCGTTCTTCTGACATAAAAAGACCTTTGGTTTATAAGTTATTAAGATGTTTTCAACAATATTACTTGGGCGTTCACCGATTCCAACATGGGCGACCCTTTTGGAAACGCAACACATGGGTTGACCTGATTGATATATGGGTCATTCCATTAACGTTCGGAACATATACACCCACCTGGTACATGGGGGTCCCTGTCACTCACTCACACACATGGCTTCCCACTGCTGGGGTACCAAGCTGGTAAGGTTACCAAGGTCCCCCTCAAGCCAGGAATGATCTTCCCCACGATACACGCCATAACAGTTACCCAACTCGAATAATATTTATGCTAGGTAAACAGAGGCATTAGGGGTAATGAAATGTTGCCCAAACGTCTCCGTCGTGCCAGGAAACGTAATGAGGAAATGTAACATTATAGCCCAACTTATCAGGCTAATAATTCACAAATAGCGAGAACTAAAACATATACAATGTACCTGGCACTATCTTAGTAACACTAATTTACTTGTATATGCAAGAGTTCTTACATTTTTGTACAGCCACCAGCAACCATGGCGTTTGAGGCAAGTCCTTATAATCCTATGTTCTCCGAATACGACCCTCCAAATTGTTTAACCACCAGGTACCCATTTTACTGTTGGATAAACAGAGGCTACAGTCGAGGATTGACGCCCAGTAAATCCTCCCCGGCCAGGATACGAACCCAGGACAAAGCGCTCAAGAAACGCCAAGTGTCTTAACCACTACACCACGGAGACTCGTCTATGTGTCTCCCACCTAAGTGGTCAACGACTGAAAGCGGAAGAATGCAGTTTGAATAAAAAGGGGCAGAGGAGCAGTACGTCGTCTCACGAGTGTCCATGAGTTAAGCATGCATGACACTCAATAGCAAGCTAAAGCTGAACTTGCCTTCTTAGTACAAGGATGTTATTCGACTCAAATCTTTTATGTCCTCCTCAATGAAACATCTGGACGTGTTTTGTTTATCTTTGGTGACATCAATGTTTATTGCCACTGTGGGGGTCTTTCCTCGCCTTATTTTGGCGGGAATCACTGCGGGAATAGCACTGCACCTTGTCCTTCGCAACCCATTATGGACAAGGGCAAGACGCTCCTCACATTAGATTACATTCAACTTCAATTACTAAAGAGGTTACATTAAAGACTACAGTTCAGTGGCCATTGTAGAGCAGCTAGTTCTCTTGGTGCAGAGTTCAACCACTTGTTTGAACACTATGCCAGTATTATTTCTATACAACTCACAGGCTACTGCAGTCTGTCTTGCTGATGATGGACTCAGCTGTCAGGGGTAGACACTGCACGCGAGACCTTAGTTTTACACAGGAAATCGTTTCAAGCGTGGCAGTTTTTAGTGTTCTTCAAATGAATGTTGTGCAGAATACATTTTCATCCATAATATTTGAGTATTTAGTGCATATGATTAGTTCATGTCCTGGCAGACGTGACTAAGTGACCACAGAACACCTCAGTTGTTGAAGATTACAACCAAGTTAGAGATCTTGTGAGGGCCACCAATACCTAAACCTAGACATGCTGTATTTGCACTGCATGGCCATCTTGAGATGATTTTGGGGCTTAGTGTCCCCGCGGCCCGGTCCTCAACTTGGCATCCACCCCCCAGAAAGCGGCCCATGACAGCTACCTGGTACCTATTTACTGCTAGGTAACAGGGGCATCAGAGTGAAAAACCGTGACCATTGTTTCTCGTCGGCGCCCAGGATCAAACCCAGGACCACAGGATCACATGTCCAGTGTTCTGTCCGCTCAGCCGCCGGCTGCCTTAAATTATAACCATGGACCTAAATTATACCCAAACTAAGCTATGCTACAAATGCTGTGTGCACAGTACTGCAACAAGGTAAATTAAGCATTCTAAGACATTAATCTCTACATGCAGATCATTTATTAGTGCAATTAAACTATTTAGGTCATTTTAAATAAAGTTCAGATTATAACCATAATTTTATTTTAAGTGGATTCTTCAGTACGCAGTCTCGCAGATCCATTGGTCAGGCAAATTGATAGTTGGATTGCCCTCTCGACGATATCCTTGCGCTTACGGGAGGAAACACCGTGGGCAATTTCTGCACAGAAGGTACGATTCTGCATCATCAGAACTTCCAGTTCCTGGGAAATTAAAAATGCCTATTAACAACAAATCTTGTTCAACAACAACGTACACATTGTTTTAGTCTTATCAGTAAGGATAAACGTCACCATACACCCCCGCCAACTGCAGGAGTTTAGAACTCTAGCCTATAAGGTTTTCATCACATAATATTTTTTCTGCCTCAGAAAAATAGCTTTTCCATACTTACACGAACATTATGAATGAGGACCTTTCTGAAGCCATTAGGAAGCATGTGTTTGGTCTTGGCTGCTGAACCATAACCAACATTGGGCATGAGGTACTGCCCTCTGAAGCGCCGCCTCACACGGTTGTCAATACCCTTGGGTTTCCTCCAGTTGGGCTGCAACACAAACACACTTCAGTGTTGTTCAAGAAAGATATCAGACTTAAATAATAATAATGTATAAATAATTTACAACTCTTTACAATAGCACAATTCACCAAGAAATCAACATTCATCATTTAGTGTCAATTGGAGATTAGGAAAGCAAATTTTCCAATCCTGAGAAAGAAACTAAGGTGAATGAAGGAAGACCAAAGCAATTGGGACAGTTAAGATCAGAGAACTTTCCCACTTTCAGCTAGTTAGTTTGGAAAGCCAAGACAACAACGTCTGGGAGATGGGATGGGGACCTTGTATCTGTTAAAGATGAGGAACAGCTACGAATGGCTTTCGTTCTCACAGGACATAAAGGGTTAGAGAAACTCCAAGACCATGAGTGCACTCATTCTCCCAGTGAACACCTCTCCTACACCTCCTTCACCCCCATGCCACCCTCCTGTGCTATCTTCAAGTGAACACCTCTCCCACCACACCCTTAACCCCCCCCCATGCCTCCCTCGAGTGCTATCTTCTCCCAGTGAACACCTCCCCACCACACCCTTAACCCCTCGAGTGCTATCTTCTCCCAGTGAACACCTCCCCCACCACACCCTTAACCCCTCGAGTGCTATCTTCTCCCAGTGAACACCTCCCCACCACACCCTTAACCCCTCGAGTGCTATCTTCTCCCAGTGAACACCTCCCCACCACACCCTCCTCCTGCTCATGGTACCTTAGAGTCAAGCCCAATAACATTCAAACACTAAAATAACTCTGTATAATTTCAAAAAGGCTTAAGACAAATATATGTAACCAATGCCATCAGCAGACATTGACCTGTCCAAAGACAGAGCACAAGAGCGTAAATATCCATGAAAAAGTTAAAGGAATATCAGTTCATGACAGAAAAGTATAAAAAAGCTAATTATTGATATCTGGCATCAAGATAGGAAGACTGAGCACTCACTATGTTGCAGAATATGTAGAGAAGTGTAACACTTCAGTGTACTGGTCAGGGCTCCACAACACTGGACAAGTGGGACCCTCCACGGTGTTATGGCAGGACCACAGTGTTACGGCAGGACCACAGTGTTACGGCAGGACCACAGTGTTACGGCAGGCCCACTGTGTTACAGCAGGACCACTGTGTTACTGCAGGACCACCACCAGGGAACACATCCCTCACGTGCCAAAAAGAGGCAAACCTGCAAGAAGTCAATTTGTATAGTAAAAGATTGCAAAGGGTCACTCCACGCCCCATTATCACAGCTCCCAACCCGACCATCTAAGATTTATATGAAATTTGATACAATGTAGGTGCATAAAAGTAACATATATTGAGAATACGCAAAATTTAAGCCCTCAAGTGATATTCATAGAGCAAGGTTTCCAAAGCGACAAAAAGTAACATTCTTGCTTACAAATTCAACAAAAGAATTTATAACTTTGCTTCTAATTGATGTAAGGAAACATCAGTATAAAATAATTTATTTAACATTAAGAAAATATGTAATACAGTTAAATGAATTTTCTGATTCAATTTTCATCTTAGGATGGCTTTGGGAACAGATAAACAAATAAAGTAGCGTACAGGTGTTTAGCAGTTCAACGCTTCTTGCACCAAACAAGTACCAGACAAGTTCAAGTTGATTGAGATAATACACTACATCCTAAAGGAGTTACTTAGGTTACTTCTACCCTCAACTCCACCTCCTCCTGTTTACATAGTACTTTTGGCATCATCGTGTGCACCACAGTGCAAACATTGACATACTAGGCAAGTACATTGTATAATTTTGTGTTATTCACTTTATAATTTATATTCCTAGGCTAGCTATAGCTCACACATGTACTATATCAGGCCCCTAGCTTATAGGCCTAGAAAGGTTAGTTTGTCGTTGCAATAAAAACAAAATACTTTTGTGGTTTGTCCAAATTCAATAGTACTGATTTCTACTTTCTAACTGCTGTTAGAAAGCACAGTTAGCAGTTTTCCTGTTGGGGAAGGAAACCCTGATTTTAAATCTCCGCTGCCTTGCGGCCATAACCCTTTTCTGGGGAAGGCTTCAGGAGTCAACCTCGAGGAAAAATCCAGAGTTGGAGCCCCTAAGGCAGTTATTGTTGACGTCAACCTCGTTCTGGCAGCTCCTGCGACGTTGCTGGAACCATGTGTATTGGCATTGCCTTTCTATTGTATAATTTTAGCAACGTGGAGAGGGGGGACCTGCTGCATGGGTAACAGCTTCTCCTCCATATCTACCTACCCAGGCTTTGCGCCCTGTCAGGGCACAACTCCATAGTCTTTAGACTGAAGGATGCCTACAAACTGTGCTGTATGTTGGTATATGTACTATGGTCCTCATGCTTCCAGTAAATAGTACTATCAAAACAGGATTGATGATTGATGAAGATTAAGCCACCCAAGAGGTGGCACGGGCATGAATAGCCCGTAAGTGGTGGCCCTTTTGAGCCATTACCAGTATCAAAAGATGATACTGGAGATCTGTGGAGGCGCAACTGCAGCCTGCGTGACGGGAGATGTCTCCTGGACCAAATGGTGATGGTGGATGTCAAAACAGGAGGATGGGCTGCCATCCTCTATTACATGTCCCTCAAGGGCCTCATATGACCAGAGGGTCTACGTGGAGACAAACAATGGTTTGAGAGAGCAGAGTAAACGTTATGTGAATGCTGTTGCTTACCGGGTTTTACAGCACTGCCGGAGGTACGATTAGTTGAGAAAATGTTAACTACTGGCTGTTTTATGACCTTAGCAGATAACTAAATATTGAATAGTTAGTAAGAATGTAAATTTATGAACTGTTTTATTAAATAATTGGCAAGTTAGCTTAAATGAAGTGGAGAGTTTCAGTAGAAGCTTTTTCCATGTACACTGCCTGGTAGGCAGGGAGTATTGGTCATGGCAGTCTTAGGGCACAGACCAGTTAGTTTAGCCATGTCATTAATTGTCCAAGTCTGTACCATCAAGTTGCCTGCCACTGTGTTTATATATATAGTAATATTAGAGACAAATGCAACTGGTAAACCTCCTCTATGTTCAGATAGTGTTCTATGAAAGGATCTGGGGTTAGTGTAAGTACTGGTTTTCCTATGTATGCTCACTGTTCTACTTGTATTTGTATGTACACTCAGGGGAATCGACCGGGTAAACAAGGAATAACTATTCAACACTGGTGGGACGCGAACAAGGGGACACAGGTGGAAACCGAGTACCACATGAGCACAGGGACATTGTATGTTCTTGCTCCTCTCCAAAGAAAGTAGAGAATAGTAACGTAAATTTAAAAACGGGCAAGATCTTGTTTATTAAGTGAGAGTGGGTTGCGGTTGTTAATAAACATTAATGTTAAGCATTATCTCTTATCTGTTTACTTGGTGAGGATGCCCAATTGTCACTTGGGAATTTCCCTGGGGGTCCCCCGCCCACACACACCCGCCAGGAAGGCCAATGTCCCAAACTGTTACCTTTGGCAAGTATCTTCCATGAGGGCCTGGCAAGTGCTGTGTTGGTAAGTCAAATAAGTTAATACCACCCAGGATAACCCCCCCCCACCCCATCAGCCACACATAACAGGGCCTCACACAGCCATACAATACACAAATAATAATCACATTTTACATTACAAAAACATTTACATGAATTATTATAATAATAATAATATATAATAATAATAATAATTTATCTAGGAAAAGACATACATAGATGCAGTTAATATATAAAACAAGAATATTAGTATTACATTCTTGGGGAAAGTGTTGGAACCTTCAAGAGCTCTCTCTATCACACCATTATCATACATCCAAGCAATTTGATGCAGAATAATAATGTCTTTATTTCTATACTGTTCAAGTAATTATACTAATGCATAGTGATCTAGTGTGAGCATGTGGCATATACATAATTTGCATTCCTAATCTTTCACACATCATCACCAAATTGCCAGTAATATTCCTCTCCCATTACTGCCGACAGTCACTTTTTTGAGTGACACTGTTAAGTACTAGTAGTATTAACAAAGTTAAAGTTGTTTTGACGTAGTGCCCGCGAGTTGAGACCGACCAACACACAAGGCAAGTATTAATGGACACCAACATGGCTGAAAACAAAGAACAGTGTTGCCTTCGTAAACAAAACTAGCCAGCCTGATAGCTCCATGGAGCCGCAGGGGCTCCCCTCAGGAAAACACTATCACAGACCCCCTTAACATTTGAACAGCCTAGACACTGCTGATATCCTCAACATACTAGGAATCACTGGCAAAATAGACAAAGTAAAATCCGGATCATCAAACATGAAAAGTTTAGTACCCAAAGTTACTGTGCCTTGCTCCGGTACTTTTTCATCCTTATATCGGACATAGACAAGGACACAAAATATACCATATCCTTTGTAGATGACACATAGATTTTAATGTTTAATGAAGATATGTTCCAGCTTCTGCATCATGGAAAAAATGATCAAGTGACTAGATGAAATGCAGCCAAATCACCGATAGAAAAAAAAATTGGGAATACTTACTCATTATGCAATGATCACACTGTAAACATTCCTCTCCCTCCTGAGGGGGCCTGACGGCTGAGTGGACGGCGCTCGGGATTCGTCATCCTAAGGTTCCGGGTTCGATCCCCATTGGAGGCGGAACAGGGCAGTTTTCTTTCACCCTGATGCCCCGTTACCTAGCAGTAAATAGGTACCTGGGAGTTAGATAGCTGCTAAGGACTGCTTCCTGGGGGGGTGTAACAAAAAAAGGGGCGAGGTCGAGGACCGGACCGCAGGGGCGCCAAGCCCTGAAATTATCTCAAGATACCCCCCCCCCCCTACTGGCTATCCAATGTCTTGGGACAGGATGGAAGCTTGGGGTTTCAATCCACTAATTCTGGAGTCAAGTGCCATTCTTGTTGTGCTGGCCTCTCCCCTCCCTCTTCCCCCTCAACATCTACCCCGTAGATCTCTGGTATCCTAAGGCTGTGGTCAACAAAAGGCCTGTTCCCGGAAACCATCTGTACCCCTTATTCCAGTTGTGAGAAAAAACCCTTGGGCCGTCATCAAACATTTCACTGACCCAAGAGCAAGGGCTCTGGTTTCATTGGTCGATTGTGCCAGGTACTAGGCCTGGGGTTCGAGTGATTGGACTAGGCCTAAGGAGGCGGAGTTACTTTAGGTTAGTGCCTGGCCCTCATTGGTGGGGGTCAAGGCATCAAGGGTTAGTTTGAGACAGATTGGAGCTCCAAGCCCCTTGGCCAAGTTAGCAGGGGGATCTATAGGTGTCCTTCGAGTCAGAAAAAGTTGTGAGCGAGTGTGACTGGAATGTAAAGTCGAGGTAAGAACATCAAGATCTGGGAGGCCACACCAGCAGGCTGTAGTTGCAGGGAGATGGTAAGTGCTAGTAAGTTATGTATGCAGTAATATCCTAGCCTACTGCCTCTAGGAATAGGAACTTATACTAGGATGTTTAATTTCCATGTAATAATTATCACTTTCGCGCATTAATAACTAGCCGGCTCGTTATGGTTGTTCTTACGGTCCCGCACTTTTAACTAGTACCCCAGTTAAAATAAAAAATATTTGTATAAAATCCATTTTTGCTTCGATTTTCTTGGGATAGTTTAGAAATGTTCGCCATGAAATTGTACGTTTTCTCTAATAACAGAAGAGCTTATTGAAGAAATGTCATGGCAGTGAATCTTCGTGGTAAAACTATTGCATTATTGACGCGACCCGTATGATCGACGTACTTTTTATATTTGTTGCCGGTCGAACGCATTCTTATTTGACGGTTTATACTTATATTCTTATAGAACATTCTATTGCGAACACATTGGTACAAAAATTAAATGCGTACATCCAAAAATAATGTCAGGACAGTGAATTGAAAATACACTTTTCGATGTCATTTTCGGCGATATGCCGCCGAGGGTAACACTTCAGCCACTTCCCACACTCTTGTGGGTCAGTTGCGACATTGATTCTATATTTATATGCATATGTCCGTATAGAGAATTTAATTGCGATTCCGATGATATCAAAATTAACGATGTAGGACAACTGTGGGCTTCACAACCATTACGAGAATGGAAACATTTTGTTGCTGTTTGGCGCTCTCGGCAAGTGATGTCAATAGTTTTTTATTGGTTGTTGATATGCCTTATGAATTGACGGCATTTTATACGTATGTTCTTATAGACAATTCTATTGCGAACAGTGATACTAAATTTAAATACGTACGCCTACAATTAGTGTCAGGAGATTAAAAAGAGTATACACTTTTCGGTCTCACCGCTTGGCTGCGCGAAGCGCCAGGGGCACATAGCACAACTTTTTTTGCTTAACCTCGGTGCGTTAAAGTGTTAAGTAATTATTGAATAAAGAAAGTTCAAGTTACTTCCTGTGTTTAGATAATTCTCCCCTCCATATGAATTCTGAGCCCCTAAGAACCCACCGATTTTAAAGTTTTCCATGTCCCTCCAGGCATCCTAGTTGGAGTATATTACTGTATGTCTCCCTTTGTCTTGACTAAGTAAATAAAGAGTTCACATAACTATTCCCAAGTAATTAAATTCTAATTTTCTTACTCATTATCGATTACTGGACTCCTCTTCGCCCCTCCCCCAAGTCCAGTATTTTCATTCAGTCACGCTCACTGAAGGGGAAGTGGTGGCAGTGTTTAATATTAATACATAGCAGCAGATTGTCCCTAGTGTTTACAACATTTAACAGTGTAAGTACACTTCTGGGTCAAGGTGGGCATTACAAGCTGGTGTTACAATTACAGATGTTACTTTTAAAGAACACAATAAAATAGTTATCACAACTACAAGAATATGACAGGCTGGATAACAAGAACCTTTCAAACAAGAAATGCCAGGCCAATATGATGATTAAGATACTAGTCTCTCTAGGGTGGAATATTGTTGCACACTAACAATCCCGTCAAAACTGGAGAAATTGTTGACCTGGAGAACATGCAAAGCAAACATGGAGAACTTTTACTGTCCGAATCCAATCGATAAAACATCTAAATTATTATAAATTGTCATCCACACTTCTGTGGAAGTGTGCACGACATTCCATTTACCTAGGCTCCATGAGACTCACACCATGGACCCCACGTGTGTGAGGCTGAAGCTCTATCAATCGACCTATTGAATACTGTTGACCAGACCACACACTAGAAGGTGAAGGGACGACGACGTTTCGGTCCGTCCTGGATCATTCTCAAGTCGATTGCGAAACGTCGTCGTCCCTTTACCTTCTAGTGTGTGGTCTGGTCAACATTAGCCATGTTATTGTAACTCATCGGCTGCCTATTGAATAGTCTTTATAAAAGGAAAGTTTCCAGACGCAGCATCCTGCTGCCTAACTGGAATTTTCCACCTTCCCCGACTACTACTTATGCCCAGACGAATTAGTGATCCATGCGTCCATTATCACTAACTCCTCTGAGCTTCAGTAGTAGTCGGGGAAAGTAAAAAAAAATCCAGTTTGGCAGCAGGATGCCGCTTCTGGTAACTTTCCTTATAAAGACTACTCAATATCTTGGTCGAAAGAACTTCGGCCTCACACACATGGGGTCCGTTGTTCGAGTCTTCTAGAGCCCAGGTGAATGAAATCTAAAATATTGGGAAGCTGAAAATTGTTAAATCTGTATTCTTTGGAATGCAGGCAGTCAAGTTGCATAATAATTTACACATGGAAAATGTTAGAGGGACTGGTCCAAATCCACACACAAAACAACAACACGAGATAAGAAGGCATAGCAGAAAATGCAAAATAGCCCTGTTGAAAATTAGATGCAATAGCTACATTGAAACTGAATTCTCTCAACATCAAGGACCCAACAATTTTTAACTTTCCTCTAAACACAAGGGGGCATAACTAGCCAACCTCTCGTGGTGTTCAAAAGAGCTTGATAAACACCTTCAAAGGATACCTGATCAACCTGGCTGTGATTCATTAGTCATGCTGCATGCAGTTCCATCTAGCAGCATAGTTAACCAGACAACCAACCAGGAGGCCTGGTCAGACACTGGGCAACAGGGACATTCATCCTCAAAACTAATGGAAGGTAACTTCAAAGGATTTTTGCTCAAGTTACATTTCATCCCTAAAAAATGGACTACAATATGTATAAAAAAACTGAATTCCTTCATTGTTCACTAGATATGGATGTAATTACTGTACCCTCAAATTAAAACTAAATATCTACATAATAACCTCATGGGCACTTTCATTTGAAGTCCACTATGTTGGAGAAGAGAAACAATGTGTTCAAAATTTACAAACTGCGCCAAGTCAAGCAAGAAATTCAAGCACCAGAACCCTTATAAAGTAGTGGAAATGTGTTGCATGTTTTATATTTACTTAGTTCTACACATAATTATAGAGGAATGTAGTCGGCAATTTGTCGAAGCTTTTGCTGTGATCACATTTTCTTTTATTACTGGCATTGAGCATTTACTGTACTGCATTATTTAATTGTGTTATTTGCTGTCATTACAAGTGTTCCAGCACAACCACTAACCTTAACCTTCATTTTATATATAAATCCCACACTGTCATTAAATATTTTTTATTGTAAATACCGTACTGAACTTTAAATCTCGGTGAAATGTACAATGCTATACCAGCAGTGCTGGATACTCCAACTGCATCACTTGGCCTTAACTTTAAGCCCCTTAAGGGGGCATAGCTTTGTTTCTTGTAAGTTGTTCAATGTCAACCAATCTTTTTTGACTAGTTGTATATGACAAGAGCTGCAATTGTTCCAAATTTCAGTATTGCAGCCTAAATAGAAAGGGAGATTTTTTTTTGTCATTTTCAACATATTTTACACATTTTCAAATCTAAACTACAACTACAAGTTTCAAACAAAATCATTCTTATGACACTTAGCATAGAATAAAAGGATCTGTTTAGCAGATTTTTTAAAATATGTTCAGTTTTACAAATACAAGTAGAGTTTCATAAAAAAAATTATGCAAATATATCATGGTTTATTACCATTATAAAGTCAATAAATGAACTTAGGAAATAATGCTTTTTACAGATTTGTACAGAAACTCTACATATAAGGTGTAAGTTTCATGTAAATTTAATAAAAAATGAAGTTATATGAACGTTTGTTACTTTAAAATAAATAAGAAAAAATAAGTAAGGTGCTGCCATCTGTGGCTGAGGTTGACATCAATCAATGTCCTGGTCCCCTTGGCACCCTTACAGATAGGTTTACGTGCAGTCAGGTGTACAAGTTTCATGCAAATCGTCCGAAAAATGAAAAAATAAACTTTTTTTTATTTTTTTTATAAAACTAATTATTAAATATTTTTATTATATGCTATTGTGATAGCTGAGTCATAGATATGATTTCAGTTGACACTTGTGTTTGATCATTTTTAACCATTTTGGAAAAAATTTTAACAATTCAATATTTTTTTTCCCTTCCCATTTTTGCTACGATACCGAGACTTGGACCAGATGAAACCCTTTTTCATATACACAGTTTCAAAAAGTTTGATTGAAATCGAACTAGTTTTCATTTACTGCATATTTTTGGACTGATGCCCCTTAACTTGTGCTGCACAACTACCGTGCACAATGGCACAGAAGTGTGCTTCCCAGAGCAGTAATGTGTACAGTCAATGCTTAGCAACACCTGGGTGGCACCAAAACAATAATTGCAGACATCCATTCTCTACACAACATTTATTACTAAATTTTAAGATTCTAGCGAATTTAACACGAAAGATGCAAATCTTACCTTGTATGAAATCTTGGGTGCAGTCTTGTAAAACTAATAGTCAGGCAGAGTTGGATTGTCCTTTCAATGACATAATTGCATTTATAGGACGTACCATGAGCAATTCCTCCACAAAAGGGGCCACATCATATCCATTAGAAGCACCTGTTGCTCCTGTGGAATTTTCTTTTATTAACAAACAACAAACTACAATTATCTCACACATTGTTTTAGTCTTATCAGTTAGGGTAAACGTCACCATACACCCCCGCCAACTGCAGAAGTTTAGAACTCTAGCCTATAAGGTTTTCATCACAATATTTCTTCAGGCTCGGAAAAATAGCTTTTCCATACTTACACAAACATTATGAATGAGGACCTTTCTGAAGCCATTAGGAAGCATGTGTTTGGTCTTGGCTGCTGAACCATAACCAACATTGGGCATGAGGTACTGCCCTCTGAAGCGCCACCTCACACGGTTGTCAATACCCTTGGGTTTCCTCCAGTTGGGCTGCAACACAATACATTTCAGTGTCATTCAAGAAAAGATATAAATTTTAAATCTCATAACTAAGAACCTTAATTTTTAATTTGATTATATTAATTTTAATGTCAATACAGGAGCTGAATAGCACATTTTATGATAAAATCTGATCCTGAGGATCAAATGCAGCCTTTTGGGGTAATTGTGCAAAAAGGCCAACTTTCTTATGAAAAACCACACTAAGGGATGCATGACCAAGCAGAAGAAAGCAGTTAAAACAGTAAGATAAGTATTCCATAAAGTACCCACAAGGCAATCAATTTGGCAATTTTATTTTCTCTCCAACATTCAGAAATGGATACTAAAAAATTTATTTGCTGTGCAAATTAGTGCATTTTGCTTTAATACATTACCTGCCTTAAAGCACACTAGTACATGTGTTCACCACGAGGTGCAGTCTGCTGGTGAAGATGACGGCATATTGCATCCGTACCTCGTCATTTTCAATACATTGATTTAATATTTATGAGTATTACATATTTAATATATTAAGGTATAAGGTATTTCTTAACATGACTAGCATTGCTATTTCTTGCATTATATCAGCAGGTTACACATTAAATGAATCACTTGGGACCAACATTGTAGTTTACCAGAAGTATATTGTTATTCTATTTCACACCTTGCCTGAGGACAGGCCAAGTGACAACATTGCCCATACTACTGTTGCTTGGAGACCTGCAGATTTACAACAACCTGGTTGGTCTGGCACTTCCTGCATCAACTGTGAAAGGAGCCAAGCCAGGAAGACTATTGAGCACTAATACAATAATATTTCCACCGTCTCTGGTTTGGGCGACATGTTTAATGAAGCTAAATCATGACATCAAGAGTAATTACATACAACTCTCCTCCTGCCTCAAGGCAAGATGAAGCAGTCTTGTCAACAATGGCTCTTTTTTTTTTTTGCTATCCAGTTTTCCACAAATCATTTATGCACATCGGCCCATTCAGGAGTCCATAGCAAATTATGAGTGACTGGTAATCACTAGAATACACAGTAATTTCATTATTAAAAGACCTAATTTACATCAAATTGGAGGTTTGCTGTCCTCTACATTGTCTATTCAAAATCCCAGTGTCACATACAAATGATAAGGTACTTATGGTCTGTGTTCTGGTCAATGTACAATAAGAATGACAAAAAGTACTGGAGCATGCACAGTCCCCTGAGGGAGGGGGGGGGATGAGGGAGAGGGGGGGGATGAGGGAGAGGGAGGGGGATGAGGGAGAGGGGGGGATGAGGGAGAGGGGGGGATGAGGAGTGCTGCTACTCAATACATGATCCACATTGGACTTTGACAACTATTACACCACTGCATTCTGTTTCATAAGAAATAATATCCACCTTCCTGTTTTCTATGTAATTCCTTGAGTGAATTTTGCTTGCAAGAACACCAAGGTCACATATGCTAAAGGCTTTTGCAAAATCTATATATTGCACCAGTTTTGCTCTTCTTCCATGGCAGCAACAACTGTATCAAGGTCTTGGGCATAAATCCTGCAATACTACAGCACAATTGCTACCCAGTGTAGTACATGTGTATTACTCTGAGCCTCTCGATTGGTACACAAACCTTACATCACTTACAAGTGCCCAAATAATCAGATAGTGGGCCAAATAAAAGTACTATTTAAATATAAAGATTATTCTGGGGCATTTGAAATGAAAGACTATATTATAACCACAATTTATTATCTTAAGTGGATTCTTCAGTACGCAGTCTCGCAGATCCATTGGTCAGGCGAATTGATAGTTGGTTTGCCCTCTCAACGATATCCTTGCGCTTACGGGAGGAAACACCGTGGGCAATTTCTGCACAGAAGGTACGATTTTGCATCATCAGAACTTCCAGTTCCTGGGAAATTAAAAATGCCAATTAACAACAAATCTTGTTCAACAACGTACACATTGCTTTAGTCTTATCAGTAAGGATAAACGTCACCATACACCCCCGCCAACTGCAGGAGTTTAGAACTCTAGCCTATAAGGTTTTCATCACAACATTTTTTCAGGCTCGGAAAAATAGCTTTTCCATACTTACACGAACATTATGAATGAGGACCTTTCTGAAGCCATTAGGAAGCATGTGTTTGGTCTTGGCTGCTGAACCATAACCAACATTGGGCATGAGGTACTGCCCTCTGAAGCGCCGCCTCACACGGTTGTCAATACCCTTGGGTTTCCTCCAGTTGGGCTGCAACACAAAATATTTCATTAATAATGATGGTAATGTGTTTCAAAATCAGTTCATTAAGAAACTCTAGAAAATTTTTATGTCGCTACAAATTTACTACCACCAGATAGTAATTAAACCAAATAGTTTCTCTAGGCTAATGAAAAGATAGGCAAGGCAAAATATTTTTTCTATGAGAACCTCACTAATTTGTTCATTAGTTATAGATAAAATTGAAAACCTTTTATCCACCAGCAGCTTCTCCAAGAGGAGCACAAAGTTAAATTACAAGGCATTTATGCTAGTTGGTGTATATTATCTATTTTCATTACTGTAAACCCAACTTTCATATATAACCTGATGAACACAAATAACCAAACACTTGCAAACTGAATTTGAAATACAGAGTTGACTACAGTATTTAAGACATGTAAGCAAACATGCAATACAAGTGAGCAAAACTTGCTTGGAATGATCAACATGTTATACATACATACTACATTTTTTATTTTATATAGTATATATATATATATATATATATATATATAGTATATATATATATATACTATATGATTTGATATTTGATGTTTCTGTCTAGACAGTATATTTTGAGCTTCGACAGTCTCTCAGTGCCTGCCATGTATGCTCTCTGAAGTCACTCCATTTTAGCCATCTATTCTGCTTTGAAGGGCCAATGTGAGTATTGAGCACGTACTAAAGGCAGGACAGCTAAGTGATTTGAATACTAAGAGCACTGAGGCATCCCCTAGATTTTTAAGGTTATCTTGAGGTTATCTTGAGATGATTTCGGGGCTTTTTAGTGCCGGGCCCGGTCCTGACCAGGCCTCCACCCCCACAAAGCAGCCCGTTGACAGCTGACACCTGGTACTATTTTACTGCTAGGTAACAGGGGCATAGGGTAAAAGAAGCTTGCCAGTGTTTCTCACCGGCGCCTGGGATCGAAACCCAGGACCACGGATACAAGTCCAGCGTGCTGTTGCTCGGCCAACCGGCTCCTAGGTTCTCATAATCAATCCTATCATTTTTCTGACACTATATTTGCTTGGTTATGCTCACTAATATGAGTAGATTTTGTCTGTACCCTGTATTTTGTTGAAGTCTTCATGTTACCACGCCTATGCATGTACCTGGAAACTTATTTTTTGTTGCTCAAATGAAAACTATTAATATCAGCTCGTAGTTTTCCAGTGTCTTCTACAGAAGGAATTTCCTGTTGATTTGGTCTCTCAAGGATGACGAAGCGTAATATTACTTTTGTCGTTCTGTATGAGATAAAGAAAAGCATGATCAATAATTGTGCCCTGAGGGTACACGGCTTTTCACTGTGCTTAAACTTTATTTGTGGCAACTGTTGCTCTTTAAGAAATTCATTATCTATTGCCCTACTTTACCTGTTCACACCATCTTATCTTGAGGTTACCTTGAGATGATTTCGGGCTTGGCGTCCCCGCGGCCCGGTCCTCGAAACTCTTTTTGTTACACATTCAGGGAGCAAGCTGAGCTATAGGGCTATGGTGGCACACCACACTATAAGCCCGTAGTCTATTGGACACTACATAGCAGTTGTCTAACTCCAGGTACATATTTACTGCTAGGTCAACAGGGGCATCAGGGGGGAAGAAACACTGCCAATTTTTTCACCTCCACGGAACGAAACCCGCGACTGACCCAATACTTAGGGCTACGAATCTGAAAGCGCTGTCCACTTAGCTGTCAGGCCCCACTCTGCAACCTGCTTTTTCTTCTAACACTTCTGTGATTTGCATAGTATGTCAAGTAACTGAAAGATGACTCCTGCTCAACTCATGTTAACCTTTGTTGTGCAAGTCCATGTTCTCCAGAAATACTGGAAAATTTGATCCTTGTCACTCAAGACTTTATGTGGTGATATTAGTGCCTGGTCTATTTAGCCAATGCTTTGTTCTCCCTTGTTGGCAGATATATCTCTTGATGTAAGTTCTTCTTTATCGCCCCTACATCAACCTTCTATGCAATAAAATAAAACTCCGTATGAACTACTACTAAACTCAAAATAATAGGGGTGTAGGGAGGAAAAGAATAAAGTATGTAGTGAGATCCAAAGATCTTCTGAATGTCTTGTGTTCTTCTTGACAGGATGTGGTCCCTGCAATGCACCAGAGCTACTGTGTGTTTAAATAATTACTGTACAGTAACTTCTGAACGTTATTAAAAGACTTTTCTCTTCCCCCTGTGAAGCCATGTTGCTTTCTTACCCTCTGCATTGCTTAGTCTGCGTAGTATTGGACACGTATAACACACACGGATATAGACCACTCACTCTCACTGCTAATGGGCTCAACACAATGAGAACATCACTCAGTCTAGAATGAAAAATAAATGTTTTTCCATGCAAGTACAAGCCAAATATTTTTAATTTGTACTAAGATCCTGTTAGTTATTTTCTTCATCAAAATAACGATTCTTGTTACACTTTTGTGCACATGATAGCAACGTGCATTTTGGCAAGGCATGACTTTACTGTCTTGGCCCGTCCAGTTGCAGACTGCCTGGGTACCTCCCCCCCCGCTCCCTTGCCTTCATCCTTACTCAGTCTATGGGTCGTGATGGGAAGCAGATGGCTCCTCCATATACACTGCCCAAATGTTTTGATTTTCAATTTATTCCTCAACTTTTCTTGTCATTATACTGTACAGTATATTTTTTAAATTGTGATTGGAATTTGATAGCAGTAAGTATATTTTGTGTGAATATTTTTAAAACTAAATGTGCACTAACTAGCACTAGTAAAGTAGTAATTGTTGTGTAGCAAGGAGAACCCTGCCGGCATTCCTGCAGAGCTGACCAGGTAGGACCCCCCTCCCAACCCCCCATCTTTATGAGGTGGTTGGCATCATTTTGAGTGGAGTGTGGGAGACC
>WNGS01028583.1:1565110-1586892 GCA_020271785.1 Procambarus virginalis | reverse complement strand
TTAGGTAATTACTGGTAGCTTCTACACCCTCTCACACCCCGCACCTCTCTCATACCACCAGCATTTACCTGGTGTGGATATTTCCTACATTTGGACACTAGGTTATAAGTTGCATCCTGGGGAAGGTCAGAAGTTAACCTAGAATCATAGGGAAGCCTCAATCAGCTAAACAGGCTTCCAGTTTCTCACAATGTGAAGCCAGCATAGTTTCAAGCCAGGAGTGGAACAATATGACTGACGTTTGGGGGAGGGGAGACTTGTCTGAGGTGATAAAGCCTCCTAGAGAAACCATCTGTGGCCACCTCTTATAGGGAGCTGAGAGGAAGAAAGGCATCAGGGGGCCAGACTCACAAAGCACTTACGCAAGCACTTACGAACGTGTACATCTTCTCAATCTTCGACAGCTTTGTTTACAATTATTAATCAGCTAATGAGTTCCGAAGCACCAGGAGGCTGTTATAATAACAACAACAGTTGATTGGGAAGTTTTCAAGCTTGTAAACGGCTTAATAAATGAAACCAAAGCTGTCAAAGATTAAGCAAAGATGTACACGTTCGTAAGTATTACATAACTGCTTCGTGAATCTGGCCCCAGGGCTATAAATAGATAAAACCTATACAAAACAATGTAAGCATTGCAGCCCAAAGACAAGTTCACGATGAAGAAATCATGTAATAATTTCAACTGAAAATCCAGTCCCAGTCTGCTGACTGAACGTGGAACAAAACTGACATAACAGCAGTTAGCCAAGGGTGCCAAGGAGGATAGCCAGACACTGCCACTATTTGCCTGCAAGGCCAGAATGGAGAGACCTTGCTACCTGTGTCACCCTGTGACTGCACATGTCCTCCTGCCAAAAATAACAACTCACTCCATGAAGCAGCAAAAATGTGTGTTCACAAACATCAAATACTCTGGAAGAGTGCCATTTAAGACAATACTCTCAAAAATCTGGAATATATCACTCCAGACTACCCAAATTTGCATGAAATTCACACGGAAAAAAATTAAATTTTTCGGTTATTACCAAAGTTTTCAAATTTTTAATGATAATTTAAAATGAACCATAGAATTTGGTTGTAATTAAGCCTAATGGGCATCTCCTGTTGTCAACTTGCTCAGTTTACACTCTACAAAACTTCTACAAAAATCTACAAAAACTAAATGAAAACCAGTCACCTGATTTCCTCTAAAAATAGGTCCATTGAGATTTCCACACCTCAAACTGTTTAAGGTTAACCCTATATTAAGACAATTTAAGGATATATGGGTTAATATAACTCACAAGGAAAACTTGTTTGACTTTTCTCAAACTTCTTTCATCACCTCTCCGCCCTCGTCCCCCCCCCACCCGCCCCCTCCCCCCCACCCACCCTGCCTCCAAAACTTTATGATCACATTAACATGTAATATCTTTAGAACCTGTTCCAATTAATACTCTAAGCACCTCCAGTGATCATATACAAAGCATAATATAAACAATTGGGGAAAATATGAACTGCAGGAAATTATTTTGCCTAGTTATCACATTTTGTAAGAAGTCCAAAGTCGTACAAAATATGGACATTTTTCTGACATACAATATTTAAATAGATCAAGTGGGCAAACTGGGTCCACTTAAGAGGTATCTGTTATATCGAGGTGTAGATTTGAAGGAGCGCTGTAGAGTGTAAAGTTACCTAGTGCTAATATAGCAGTACTCAACGGTGTACACTACAGTGTTGACACTGAGAAGAGCCTTATATGCCTCCTGCTACCAAAGGTTACATTCTGGTAAACTACCAATTTAAAGAAAACAATATCCTCCATGAGAAAGAGAAGAGCCTTGTAGAGTACAGGCTGCAACATAAGACTAGGAGGTCCTGGGGAAACATGGGTAACAGTAACCCCCCCTGCCCCCTCCCCCAAAAGCAGCTTACTGTAAACCTACCAAGCATATTGCAAGAACAGTTAATGGCAACTGGTACCTTTTATATATTTATATACTGTACAAGAGTTCTCACATTCTTGAAAAGTTACTAGCACACATAGCATTTCAGGCAGGTCCTTAATCCCAATTTTTCCCCCGGAATATGACCCCACCTAATTATTTATCAACCAGGTACCCATTCACTGCTGGGTGAACAGAGGCTACAGTTAGGGACTGGTGCTTAGTCGATCCTCCCGGCCAAGATACAAACCCAGGCCAAAGTGCTGGGCGAGCGTTTTACCACTGTGCCAGTGACTGCCAGTGTTATTTTCTGTACTGCCATATATAGTATGGATGTACAGATCAGATAAATAGTATGTAGTGAACAATTTATTAAAGCTGGATGGCAACATTCAAGTGTACAATTGACTCCTGATCATCACATGTGCCAATGGTGAAAAGAAGACATTCTGAGCAAGATTACTGATGAATGATTACTCACCCTCAGCTTAACATAGCGATCACTTTGGTGGCGGATAAATTTCTTTACCCGCTTCTTGACAATCTTGGGTTTTTTAAGCGGACGAATTGCCATTTTGCCTGTAAAATAAAACAATGTTAGGATACCGATAAAATCAATATTAAATAATTTAAAAGTACACTGTTCTTCCAGATTATCTGGAGATCTGTACAATACTATCTATTAAGTTCGTTAAACAAAATTCTATTAGTTCCTAATGTGTTGGAAAAGATTAAAAAGTCAAATTTCAATCGAGGACCAAAACTAAACTAACAATCAGGATGGGTTTAGTAAACAACAAAAAAATGCCTACCCAATGAGCCTATCTGAATTCTTTAATAATTGTAACATCCGTGCAACAATTGATAACCTAACTTGACCTAATGGGACCACCAAGTCAGTCAGTCCACCACCACATCTTAACCCATGTTACCTGGGACAATCACGGCACACCAGTACAACTTCCTGAACTTTACCCGAAAACATGCAAATAGTTTACATTAGCACACCCATTAACAATGTACCAAAACACTATACTTAATTAAATTGTTTAACCAGACCACACTAAAAGGTGAAGGGACGACAACATTTCGGTCCGTCCTGGATCATTCTCAAGTCGATTGTCACAATCGACTTGAGAATGGTCCAGGACAAATCGAAACGTCGTCGTCCCTTCACCTAGTGTGTGGTCTGATCAAACTACTTCAGCCACGTTATTGTGACTCATCACCTGCATAATTAAAATGTAGCCACTTGCTTTATATTTACTAATACAGTACTGTATACTAGAATAATTCAGTTTACAGGTTAATGTACCTTTAGTCTGTCCTTGTAGTGTACTGAGCAGTGGGACATTAGTTTTAATCTATTTAATAAAATAAAATAAAAATTAAAGAATTTTTTTTTTTGGTTTTTAACTAAAAAATTCCAGCCCAGGTGGGTGAGTGGGTAGCTACCATGCCAACCCTGACTGACCTAAAGACATTTCACAATTTTAAGATGCATAATAAATAGTATACCGTGCTCCAATAATTTATTTTAATTAGGTCTACAAATTTCAGTCAAACTCAAAGGAATCAAAGTGAGGACAGTGGCTTAGCCACAAATGAAGAAAACACACAGCATCTCCTATCTTTTAGCAAGAGATACTTTAAAAGCCCCAATTCAACTGTTCAATAAACCCAATTCCACACCAGAAAAAAGCTTCAAAAGGGATAAAATATAAAACCCATGTACAACGCTGTTCAAACTGATCGACTAAATCCCATTTGGGGTTGGGGAGTGGGGGGGGGGTGGAATATCCAATTTGGAAGTTCACGTTATACATCTTCCTTTTATTTGTGCCAAAGAACAGAGATGGTGTGTGTCAATATGCCAGCCCATCCTCCCAAAATGATAACACTCATCGTAACTACTTGATCAAAAGTACCAACATGTAGTGATGGATCACCAAAAATGTCGATTTTAATATTATTGAGTATAGCCAAATGGAAAACTTAAAGCATAATAATATAGAACCTAACCTCTCCTAGCAATCTTGGGTCTATATCGTGTGCCTAATATAGTACATATATGTGCTATACTAGGCCTAGGAATGGTTAAGTTCAGATGTTGGCTTCATTTTTTTCAAGACTAAAATTATAAGGTCAAAAAGGAACTTTTTTGGTAGTCCATCACTACATAATGCTACCTTCAACCAAAGTTACTATAAGTACCATCATTTCAAATGGTTAGGTTGGAATATGTCGGTGCAAAAATTATAATACAGTACAGGTATACTGTAGTGCACAATACATGCTCGCACAAACTTAAGATATTTATACATGCAGTATTTGCATTCAGTATGCCAGAAGTAGCTCATTTGCAGCGCCACTTCAAATTTCTCCAAAAATATATTTACTGTACTGTATATTTTAATAATTTTATCTGTACCATGACAATCTTATGCAAACAATTTGATGTTTTGATGTTTCAAATATTACCTTTTAATTTAAATACTGTATTAGACATGTTCAGACATGTGTCTGCAAACATGTCTCTTAGTACTTTCATGTAGGGATCCTTAACATTAACATAAGTGTAGGTTTATATCCTAAACTAATGTATTTGTGAATTTTATGTCAAGATTTACACCAAATCTTTTGCACTCTCCCGAATGCTTTGTCAAGGTCCGAGTGTGTGGTTAGGCCGATTGTACTAAGGATTAGTCATAGAGGTGCATGTCTTGTTCTAACAACTAGTCCTAACCACATCAAGAACTCAACAAGAGGTTCCTGGAGGTCTTCACAATAGAAGAAGGTGAGGTCACTGTGCTAGGAGAAAGGGAGGTAAACCAGGCGGCCTTGGAAGAGTTCGAAATTATGAGAGGTGGTCAAGAGACACCTGCTGGATCTGGATGTTAGAAAGGCTGTTGGTCCAGACAGGATCTCACCATAGGTACTTAAAGAGTGTGCAGAGGCACTGCTTGCCACTCTCCACAGTGTATAGTAAGTCACTGGAGACGGGAGACCTACCAGAAATATGGAAGACGGCGAATGTGGTCCCAATATACAAAAAGGGCGACAGGCAAGAGGCACTGAACTACAGGCCAGTGTCCTCGACTTGAATACCATGCAAGGTGATGGAGAAGATCGAAAAAAAACCTGGTAACAAAATCAGGACTTCGTGACAAATCGCCAACATGGGTTCAGGGAGGGTAAATCTTGCCCGACTGGCTTAATACAATTCTACGACCAGGTGACAAAGATTAAGCAAGAAAGAGAGGGCTGGGCGGACTGCATTTTCTTGGATTGTCAGAAAGCCTTTGACACAGTACCGCATAAGAGGCTGGTACATAAGCTGGAGAGACAGGCAGGTGTAGCTGGTAAGGTGCTCCAGTGGATAAGGGAGTACCTAAGCAATAGGAAGCAAAGAGTTACGGTGAGGGGTGAAACCTCCGATTGGCGTGAAGTCACCAGTGGAGTCCCATAGGGCTCTGTACTCGGTCCTATCTTGTTTGATATATGTAGATCTCCCGGAGGGTATAGATTCATTTCTCTCAATGTTTGCAGATGATGCCAAAATTATGAGAAGGATTAAGACAGAAGAGGACTGTGAGGCTTCAAGAAGACCTAGACAAGCTGAAGGAATGGTCGAACAAATGGAATTTAACCCAACCAAATGTAATGTAATGTGTAGGGAGCAGGAGGCCAGATACAAGGTATCATCTGGGAGAGGAAATTCTTCAGGAGTCAGAGAAAGAAAAAGACTTGGGGGTTGATATCACGCCAGACCTCAATTATCGTCCTAGGTCTTTCATTTTGGTATCAATGGGTTCGGAATAGAACTCCCAACAGGACTATATGCATATACAATAATGTCAAAAACAGCAGCAATCTCCACCCGCCGATGTGATGAAAACAGGCCGCGGTTACAAGAGAGCGCTGCGCCACCCCAAGGCGCCTCTCATTATGAAAAGTGTACAGTATATTCTTTTCAATTTTGTCATCTCGATTCTCGTCCTAAGTTTTTCAATTTGGTATCAATGTGTTCGCAATAGAATTCTCTACAGGACGATATGAATATAAATCCCAAAAGCCCGGCAAGAAAGTGAGAGCGTCTTACCCGGGAGCGGTCAAGAGCTTTCTCTTCACTTTGGACATCTCAATTCTCGTCCTAGGTCTTTCATTTTGGTATCATTGTGTTCGCAATAAAATTTCCTACAGGCGTATATGCAAATATTAAGTCCAAAAGCCCAGCTACCACCCACAGCAAACAGAGAAAGTGACAGAGCGTTACCCGCGTGAGCGCTAATAACCAGCAATAAAATGGGTATTCTGTTTTCAACTTCGTTACCTCAATTCTGGTCCTAGGTCTTTCATTTTGGTATCATGTATTCGCAATGAAATCCCTACAAGAGTATATGCATATAATGTCCTAAACCGCAGCAAGACCTTCCCAAAAACGCTGCTACTGTTGCCGCACGGAGGACTTAATGCTGAGTTCTCGCCGGACTTACCCGTTTTTACGGACAACTCAGCATCGAGTCGTCGCCGCGCGAGTGTTAATAATGGAATGCACTAGGAAGTGATGTGGTGGAGGCGACTCTATACACAGTTTCAAATATAGATATAATAGAGCCCAGTAGGCTCGGGAATCTGTACACCAGTTGATTGACAGTTGAGAGGCGGGACCAAAGAGCCAAAGCTCAATCCCCGCAAGTACAATCATCCTAACCACACACTTAGACCTTGACAAAGCACTCTGAGTGCAAAAGATTTGGTGTAATTCTTGACATAAAATTCAAACTATTGCACTTACCGAAACGTGGATGAATGTAGAAAATAGAGAACTATTAGCTGAATATCAAATAAATGGATTTAAACTATTTCACACAGATAGATATATTAGACAAGGACGGGGAGTAGCCATACATGTTAGGGACAATTTGAAATGTAGTCTCAAAAAGGGAATCAAAACTGAGCCACAGAAACTATTTGGATAGAATTAAACGAAAAAGCAAATATTATAATAGGAGTTATATATAGGCCACCAAATTTAGACAGAATGGAAGCAAAGCATCTATGGGATGAAATATCTAGAGCATCTAGATCTAATAATATTGTCATGGGTGACTTTAATTATTAAAGAATGGGGATTAAGAATGGGAAGTTAGTTTAGAACAGGAATTCGTACAACTGGTTAGAAATGTTAAAAGAGATAAGGAAAGCAAAAAGAAACTACAAAGTTTGTATAGCAGGGCAAGCAAAGACAAATCTAAAGGGTTTTTTCAGTTATATTGAACTAAGACTCGGGAAAGGATAGGTCCATTAAAACCGAGACAGGTCAAATAACGGATAATGACGAGGAGATGAGTAGTATTTTAATATTTTATATCTGTATTTACTAAAGAGGAACTTAACAATATGCCTTCAGCCGAACAAATATATGTGGGTGGGGATGAGGACAGGTTCACTAGTTTAGCAGTTACCAGGGAGGATGTAATTAAACAAATAGTAAAACTAAAAGCAAACAAATCCCCAGGGCCAGATGAAGTGTTTGCCAGGGTGCTTAAAGAATGCAAAGAGGAGCTTTCCGAGCCACTGTCTACCATATTAATAAATCAAGTGTTACAGTGCCAGAGTCATGGAAGGTAGCTAATGTGGTACCAATTTTTAAGAAACGAGATAGATCACTTGCATCAAACTATCGGCCAATTAGCCTAACATCTATTGTGGGAAAGTTACTTGAATCAATAATTGCAAATACAATTCGACTTCATCTTCAAAAACAAGCTAATAAATGAGTCACAACATGGTTTTATAAATAGCCGTTCATGTTTAACAAATTTGCTATCTTTTTATTCCAGCATAGTTGAGGCAGTTGATAGTGGTAAGGATTGTGATGTTGTGTACCTTGACTTTAGCAAAACTTTTGATACAGTGCCACATGAAAGACTGATTAAAAATAGAGGCTCATGGTATTGGGGGTGCTATATTAAGCTGGATTAGGGCATGGCTATTCCAAAGGAAACAGAGAGTTAGTATAAATGGAGTCAAGTCAGAGTGGGAAAATGTTGTAAGTGGAGTGCCTCAAGGCTCTGTCCTGGGACCTCTGTTGTTTATAATATATAAATGATTTAGATTCAGGTTTGAGTAGCAACATTTGCAAATTTGCCGATGATACAAAAATCGGTAGGGAAATTAACACGAAAGAAGACTCGCTATCACTTCAAGTTGATCTAAATAGGGTTTTGAAATGGTCAAAAGATTGGCAGATGTAGTTTAATACTGATAAATGTAAAGTTCTGAGGCTAGGTAATGATACCTAGTAATGATGATGATAATGATGTCACCCCTAACTCTTCGCCTTTCCAGTGAATGCAATTTAGCTTTGTTAATCTTTCTTCATATGAAAGATTTCTAATTTGGGGAATTAACTTCATTTAAATTAAATTAAGTCATTAAATTAATAATTTAATTATTAATTAAATTAATAGTCATTTATTAATTAAATTAATAATTAAAATTAATTATTAAAGTCATCCCTTCATTAATTAGTCATCCCAAGAATTAAAAGTCATCCTACGCTGGACACGTTCAAGTGAATTTATATCCATTCTATAGTACGGCGACCAAAACTGAACTGCATAATCTAAATGGGGCCTAACCAGAGCAAGATATAGCTGAAGAACCACACCAGGTGTCTTCTTCAGCTATATCTGACCTACCACAGGAATATGCCAGTGTTGGACCTGCAGAGCTTGCATACGGTTCATCCCTTTGAAGGGATGTGAAAATCACCAGGTAACGATTTGGGATGGGACTGGTAAAGGAATGGTGCCTAACCACTTGAACAGTTGGGGGGGGGGTTGAATGGTGACCTGCATGCAGGAAGACCAGCACTCTACCGTCCAGTCCAAGTGGTTGAGCGAGCCACATTCACGTTGTCTGGCTGAACCCGCTCACCGGGACAGCACTCCTACGGCAGACAACCGCACCGTGCTGAACAAACCCCAAGGACTTCCTCTACAACATTTTGGGTTTATTAAGTCATCTCGACAGTATACTGGGACTTGACACTTCCGATCTCTACCCCATCTACCTCCGAAGCCTACGACTGCTTCCCCCACAACCTTTGATTACACTCAGACGAGCTGCTTATTTTGTAACCCAAACCACCTTGTCAAAGAGCGCCTTAATAACCAAGCTCCTCTACAAGATGTTGGTGAAGTCTTGAGTATGATGCAAGTATGCCTGGAAACAGTGAAGTTGATGCTTTAATTAATGAATTAATGACACTCCTAAACCTGTCCCGCCTCATAAATGCTAATGGCAGCTTCCATACAATATAAACAGTCAATTAGTATAACAAATGGCACCAGGTGGCTGATCACAAGGTAAGGTTAGCTCTGCTAGGGACCACCCTGCAAGTGGAGCCGCACAGGCACACACAGGCACACCAGCCTGGTGTGCCGTGTGTGCGAGGCACCAGCGAGCCTCAGACAGAGGCAGGGAGAGTACCGGGAGCGAGGGGCACGAGTCTAGGGAAGGCCCCTAGAGGCGGCGGCGACCACGTGTGGCCTCGTGTTTACACTCACACTCACCGCCTCCCTCACATTCAACACCCACAACACTCACCCACCGGACGCCTGACACTCACCTCAGCAGGGGTGCAGCACGAGGAGGGTCAGGGGGTGGAGGAGGCCGGGGCAGGAGGCCACAGAGAGAGAGAGAGAGGTGGTACTCACCGTCCGTGTACACCAGTGATGGCGGAGAGGAAGGACGGTGGCGCCGCCTCGCGCCGACCCAACAACCTCTCATATTATATTTGTATTATTTAGCTACAAAATACTTTAATAAATAAGTAAATGCGTTTGAAATATAGTTAAAATTAACAATACCTGCTACAATATCGTTTCCCAGCAAAGGTCTGGACTAAAATACTAAAACATGAACATTATAACGGTTCATCTTTTGGTATCTCATAGGTCTTTATACGCATACTAGGGACTATGGACGTCTCTATTTTTTTTATTTTATTTAAATATTAACAACAAAGCACATTGTATTTATTTCTTTAACAATTTTGGTGTGTAAACATTATATTCTAGACAGCCTCGCCAGAGATGGTACATATAAAGTGAAGGGATCTTGGCCCAGACAACAATGTATAAAAGTTCAAATGTCTGCAATAAAATATTTTTATTCATAACAAGAAGTGTTTGTCATATGATAAGTATATTATTCTACAGTCCCGATAAACTTACAGAGCACAAACAAGATTTCCTAAGCTTTCATATAACCACAATAATGGGTAATTAAATAAATAAATGCATTGTCAAGAGCCCGAGATAATCTGTAATTATATAAGAAACTAATAGATGTTCATAATGTGTAAACAAAATTCTAGTATATATAAAAAATGTTTCCAGCGAACATTTCTTGATACTGACACAAAATATTTTAGTATTGATTTATTTATTTATTTATTTATTTATATACAAGAAGGTACAATGGGTTATGAGGGAACATAGCATTGATGTTTTATACATTCTTGTAAAGCTATTAACACGCATAGCGTTTCCGGCATAGCGTTTTCTTAGCATGTTTTAACACAACAAAAAAGAGCCTGTGTTCACAGGTATCAAAGCATGTATAGAACACCAAGAGACCTAATCAATTTCTTTCTTTATTATGCACCCCATACCCATCCCGTGGGCGGTGGTGTAAAGGATTACAGAGGCACATAATCGGTTCAGGAACTGAACCCTCTCGTTCGTTTAGCTAAGCAAATAACAATGTTTGACGCTAGTTACAAAATTATCAATGTTGTATACACATGTACACACCCTCATACATACATGTACATATATATATACGTATACACATATACATACACATGCATATCTAATCACCCACACAAATACACACATCAAGGATCTTTGTGTCACAAGTGACACAAAGAGGTGTCACAAGTTACATTACAAGAGGCTCACAACAGTCACTATACAAGGCACTTTACATCTATAGTGAGTCACACAAACCTGGAAAAGGTTCAAAGGTTTGCCACCAGACTAGTACCCGAGCTGAGAGGTATGAGCTACGAGGAGCGACTGCAGGAATTAAACCTCACTTCGTTGGAAGACAGAAGAGTTAGGGGGGACATGATCACCACATTCAAGATTCTCAGGGGAATCGACAGGGTTGATAAAGACAGGCTGTTTAACACAAGGGGCACACGCACTAGGGGACACAGGTGGAAGCTGAGTGCCCAAATGAGCCACAGAGATATTAGAAAGAACTTTTTTAGTGTCAGAGTGGTTGACAAATGGAATGCATTAGGAAGCGATGTGGTGGAGGCTGACTCCATACACAGTTTCAAATGTAGATATGATAGAGCCCATTAGGCTCAGGAAACTGTACACCTGTTGATTGACGGTTGAGAGGCGGGACCAAAGAGCCAGAGCTCACCCCCGCAAGCACAACTAGGTGAGTACAACTAGGTGAGTACACAGTTACTAGTCTTGCTCCACACCCACCCAACTGGGCGGCAGCTTTACAGTCATGTGCATGCATTACCGACAGTAAGCAAATTTTGGATACTTCGCTAAAATTTCGGGTAGCACATCATTGTGAATGAAGTACTTACACATTTCTTGGACACTATTGATGGTGTTATCTCTAAATTCCGCAATTTTTTCACATTCCATTATATAATGACGCAAAGTATGCGAATAGTTCTGCTGACAGAGTTTACATTTAGTCAAATCTACATCAGCAGATGTTACAAACTCTCAGAGGTACTTGTAGCCGAGCCTAAGCCTAGCAGTGGTAACATCTAGAAGTCTGCTAACATTATTGGATGACCCATAGACGTGCGGTTCTTCATGCATAATAGAATGATGATAGATGGAGTAACTGGTGTGGCATAACTGTGACGTGCTTATCTCTGAAGCTAGACACAGATATAGTGAAATAATCAATGATGGAGTCAGCGTTTGTCTCCTGTGGATTCCTTCCCATATTGGTCTCCGAATGCATGATAGAACTGATGAGCTAGCCAAGACTTTTGCTCGTAAAGAGGGAATTGATTACCAACTTGGACTGCCTTTGAGCAGCCTGAGGGCAGTAATATCCCAGGAACATCAACTAAATTTCGGAGGCTTGAGGCAAAGTGAAATTCACACCAAGAGACCTGCGTAGTGTTCTGTCAGTATAGCCTCGTGTAATAATCCTGTGAGCACCCAACAAGAAGTATAACCTCGGATAATAAAGCTTTGAGCACCCAACAAGAAGTATAACCTTCGATAATAATCCTGTGAGCATCCAACATGGAGTATAGCCTCGTGTATAAAGCTGTGAGGTCCCACCAATCTCCTTGCTGTATCTCCATGTAAACCGCTACCATTTCCTCCTGCAGGAACCTGGGGCGACCTTGTAAACCACTACCATGCCCTCCTGCAGGAACCTGGGACGACCTCATTGTAAACCATTGCCATGCCCTCCTGCAGGAACCTGGGGGCGACCTTGTAAACCACTACCATGCCCTCCTGCAGGACCCTGAGACGACCTCTTTGTAAACCTGTCATGCCCTCCTGCAGGAACCTGGGACGACCTCCTTGTAAACCACTACTTGTAAATCAGTCATTCTCTCCTGCAGGACCTTGGGACAACCTCTTTGTAAATGCCCTCCTGCATGACCTCTGGGGAAGAAATAGCCTAAACTACTCTATTCCTTTGAAATGTATTTTCTTGTCTCAATAAACATACTTGCACCTACAGGACTTCCCCCCTGGAACAACCACCTCGCAAACCTAGGAGTAAAAGCATGGACAATATAGAAAGAAGTGTTCCATGGTTCCTCCTCGTTGTGGGCAACAGGAGCAAGCAGGAGTCATCAGTCATCTGAAGACATCTGCCCGAAACGCTGCGCGTACTAGTGGCTTTACAAGATTGTAAATACTATGCTATGTCTTCTCACAAACCCACTGTACCTTCTTGTATATAAATAAATAAAATAAATAAATAAAGGTGGGCAGGGAGGCTCCACCTCCCTCCGCTCTCCATGTAAACAATGAATGAAAACTTCTCTTTATTCTACTTCAAAGCATATCATTAATGTCTGCTCTTTTAATATAGACTTTTGTTTATATTTGTATTATTTTAACCTTAACTTGAGGTGTGATATGTTATATTATATATGTTACTGGTAAGGTCAGAGGAGCTGCGCATTGGAGGCTGCGCGTCGACACGGCTGCACATGTCAACAAATACACGCGGGTACAGTCTCGCCGGTACACCTGGGTACAGTCTCGCCGGTACACCTGGGTACAGTCTTGCTGGTACACCTAGGTACAGCCTTACTGGTACACCTAGGTACAGCCTTACTGGTACACCTGGGTACAGCCTCTGGTACACCTGGGTACAGTCTTACTGGTACACCTGGGTACAGCCTTGCTGGTACACCTGGGTACAGTCGCCGGTACACCTGGGTACAGCCTTGCTGGTACACCTGGGTACAGCCTCGTCGGTACACCTGGGTACAGCCTTGCTGGTACACCTGGGTACAGTCGCCGGTACACCTGGGTACAGTGGTGTACACACGCCCTGGGTCAGTGCTTGTGAAGTGTCAGTGCCTTACCTCAGCCACATGTCAGACCATCGTGTACACGCGCTGGGTGCAACTGGGAATGTCAGGAACATGTCTCCACGCTACCCTCTGCGTTCAAGACAGCATGGTCGTGTTAGTCGCCACTTTTTGCGGCACCACCCGAGATTAAAGGCTCTAGTGTACAAAAGGAGCAAAGCCCGTGGTTGGCCAGAGTCCATCAAGAAGTTCACTAAAAACTATCTAGTTAAAACAACATCGAGAGACGATTATATCCTCCGTGATGATCTGGTGTGGTACTACCATGACTGGTGCAGGTGGCAGGGGACGGTGCCGAGGTCAACTATTGTTCTTGGCAGGTTCCTTAGTAGCCAGGGCATCCATGCGGACCGTCGTGTGGGCGGGTGTCGAGGCATGGGCCAGAAGTATGCCTACACCCACCTCACATGGGCTCACGCAACCAATTTTGAGGCTTGGCTTGGAAATAGAAGAAAGCGTGTTAAACCCCGTTTAACAAATCTGGCATACCAAGACGTTATCCATCTCAACCTTTGCCCAGACGTCGTGTTGACTGAAGGTGAAGAGAGTCTATACCTGCCAGATACCAATGATATAGTGAAGGCAACGAAGAGGTCCAGTGGCTCTGTGACTTACTCACAGGCACCAAATAAGAAAAAAATGAAAAAAAATCAAGTATGTGAACGTATACAGTCTTTTAAGGAATTCGCATCCAAATATTTGGTGAAGACGAACAACAAAAGTGACTATATCCCATGTTGTGAACTTGTACAGACCTATCACACTGTGTGCCGTTCGGAGGGAAAAGATCCTTTATCCTCTTTACATATTGGGAGGTTCCTTGGTGCTATGGGCATCCATGCCAACCGTCGAGTGAGAATCTCTTGGGATGGGATGAGATGTGTTAAATATGCCTACACTTGTGTAGCCTGGTCCACCAACCAACCCCAAGGAGGGTCAAGGGTATCAGCGAGGGTCAGCGAGGATATTTTAAAATTAGCCACACATTCTGTATTTAGTGAGGAAGAAGGCGCCTCTACAAGTGGGTCCCCACACTGGGGAGAGAGAACACGCACCCCACACCCGCAATTGATGGACCCCTCCACACTGGCAATGAAGGACCCTCTTACATGGCTAGTTGACGGACCACCACACCAGCAGTTGACGAACCACCACACCAGCAGTTGACGGACCCCCACACCAGCAGTTGATGGACCACCACACCAGCAGTTGATGGACCCCCCACACCAGCAGTTGACGGACCCCACACCAGCAGTTGATGGACCCCCCACACCAGCAGTTGATGGACCACCACACCAGCAGTTGACGGACCCCCACACCAGCAGTTGACGGACCCCCACACCAGCAGTTGATGGACCACCACACCAGCAGTTGATGGACCACCACACCAGCAGTTGATGGACTACCCACCAGCAGTTGATGGACCCCCACACCAGCAGTTGATGGACCACCACACCAGCAGTTGATGGACCTCACACCTCCAACAAAATATTAAAAACGGAAAGACTAATGTTTTATGTTTAATGACTTTTAAGTGGGATTATTTTTTAACACTGTCCGTGTTTCCTAAGTAACACAATAATTAATGTGTTTGTAATGGAATTCATATGAAGTTATATGAAGTTGTGAAGTAGGGCAGGTATTAAAGTTTTAAGATTTTGTTTTATTTTTCATGGTAATTACTGGATTGAGTTTTCATGGTGATAAAATTAACCAAGCTCATCGTTGTCTCCATTGTGATAATCATCTAGCCTGATTATTAAGTCTGTATAATGTTACGAACTTCCATATATATACTTTATCTGATGTGTTGGGAATTAGATGAGTTTGGACCTATTCCAGCCGTCTGAGGTACAGAAAATAGCAAATTTGTAAGAGGAAACAGTTTTTATGACGGCTGTTTGGAGACCTTATTTTGTTTACTTTTAACCTAGCTTATTATTTATTTTATAACAATGTTCAAGGCAAAGGTAGATTTGACTAGAGTACTGTGGTCTTTACACAACTAGTGAGAAGGTATGGTTTAACCATACATGTCTTCTGTATGGTTTAACCATACATGTCTTCTGTATGGTATGAACAAATAGTTTTTATATTGGTTACAGTGTACCTTACCTGCTATGTTTCGTTGTTATCTCTAGATAACATAATACAAAAGTAAGATGTTTTACCTATAGTAATGTCATAGTGAAGTGAAGCTGTGACAGAACGTGTCAACCCACTTAAAGCTGTTATGTCATAGTCTTGTGTTATATTTACACAAGTTCAATAATTATACTTTGTTGAACCTTAATTCATTAAAGTAAAACGTAATTATAAAGTAAAAAAGATAGGCATTTCCGAGATATGAATGTGTTAAAGAGTGACTAAGATTGTAAAAAGAGTTCCTGCATGTCAACAGAAGTCTGAAAAATATATACACATAAACACAGTAAATTATAATGATTTATGTAACCTTCTTACAAAACGTTGTAATACTTTTGCAATACCTACCTTGAGGTTACCTTGAGGTGCTTCCGGGGCTTAGCGTCCCCGCGGCCCGGTCGTCGACCAGGCCTCCTAGGTTTACCTAGGTAAACCATTTTTTGTTTCGCACCAGGTGGGCAATTGAATTCAATTGCTGCAAGTGAGAATATTTGTGCGTGACCACACGGAGGCTTTACAAACATAGTTACTGCCCTGCCATCAGTAGGAGACGTGGTCCTAGTTATTCAGTTGAGTCCATCAAGACAGCGGCTGTGTAAATCATATCTATCATAGGTTATTTGATGTCATATCCGGCCATGGCTAAAGCAGAGGTAAAGCTTATGCTTAGAAAACAAAGTCTGAAGGATATTTTTTAGTAGGCTAGGATCTGAGCATATTTATAAAACTACACGGTCAGTATATCAGCTTATATATATAAAAAAAACTTGGATACAAGCGTTTGATCTTAATGTTAAAGGATTTTCTCACAAGAAATATCCTTAAGGGAAGGCCCAGTCCCGGCAGAATCCTATTTATAAGTTGTTAGGAGATAACATGCGTGTGGCTTTATTTATTTATATGTACAGTATATACAATATGTGTTGTTAAAGTATATATATATATATATATATATATATATATATATATATATATATATATATATATATATATATATATATATATATATATATATATGTCGTACCTAGTAGCCAGAACGCACTTGTCAGCCTACTATGCAAGGCCGATTTGCCTAATAGGCCAAGTTTTCATGAATTTTCATTGAATTGTTTTTCGTCTACCTAACCTGCCTAACCTAACCTAACCTAACTTTTTCGGCTACCTAACCTAACCTAACCTATAAAGATAGGTTAGGTTAGGTTAGGTAGGGTTGGTTAGGTTCGGTCATATATCTACGTTAATTTTAACTCCAATGAAAAAAATTGACCTCATACATAATGAAATGGGTAGCTGGTTCCCTACACCGCACCACGGGTGCAGCTGGAAGTGCAGTTGTTCTGACAATGGGCGATGGATTGTACTTTGAGTGGGGAGTCCGTATAAACAATTGGGCCTCTACCCTTCAGACCGAACTATTTGCCTTGATCCTTGCACTGAAATGTGTACAAGTCTCCAAACTTGATACATTAATTGTAAGTGACTCCTTATCATCCTTAAATGCTCTCAACTCTTTAAGACACAACTGTAACATGCTCGTGTCCGAAGCTAGACACAAATACAACAAAATTATTAAGGATGGTAACAGAGTCCATTTCATGTGGTCTCCATCTCATGTTGGCCTCCGAATGCATGATAGAGCTGATAAGTTAGCCAAAGAATCTGCCTTTAAAGGAGCCGTTGAGTGTAACCTTGGATTGTCAATGAGCAATCTGAGAGCAGCAGTACACCGAGAACTTCAACAAGATCTTGTAGATCTGAGGCAAAGTGAAATTGACACCAGTAATTCCATCTATCATCATACTATCATGCAAGAGGAGCCACACATCCAATAAAATCAGCAGACTTCTAGATGTTACTACTGCTCGGCTTAGACTCGGTTACAAGTATCTCTGGGAACTCTCATTATCTGCCGATGTAGACCTGACCAAATGTAAACTGTGTCAACAAAATTATTCGCACACCCTCCGTCACTATGTGATGGAGTGCGAAAAGATACGTGAATTTAGAGACAATTCTATAACCAATGTTCCAGCGATGTGTAAATATTTCATTCAAAATGATCTGCTACCAGAAATTTTAGCCAAATATCCCCAGTTTGCTAACTGTAGGTAGTAACTGAGTGATTGTAACCTATCCACCGCTGTCCACTGGATGGGGGGCGGTGTGCAGGACAAACATATACATTGTGACACTAGCTCTTCACATGTCAGTTGCTTAATTTAGAACCTGTACTTGAGGTCGATCTCGAACCATTGTTGATGTGACGACTTATATTGAATTTTGTAACTAGCTCATCATGATTGTAACTTGCTTAGCTAAATGAATTGTGGGGTTCAGTCCCTGAGCCCATTATGTGCCTCTGTAACCCTTTCCACTACCGCCCACACGATGGGTATGGGGTGCATAATAAATGAACTAAACTAAAATAAATTAAAACAGAAGCGAAAAAGAAACAGGAAAAAAAGGAAGAAACTCCACCTCCACCTTTGACCCAAATATCAGAGCAACAAGGTTATCGCGAATAACCAAACTCAATTACGGGCTCACCATAGCCCGTGCTACATGGACATTTCGTTCTAAGTAGCTAAATCTAAAACAACAACAACAACGGCATGTTCCATCATTTGTGAATAAACCTTGTAGCTTCGAAACGTTCTGTCAGTTTATAATAATTGTAATACATTCTAGTTAATTTTTCTTTTAGTCAACCTGGAACAAATATGCCATTTGGAAAAATCCTTTTTCATTTAAAACAAGATGCAAGAGCACTAGTCAGATGGATGATGCTGTCTCACTATACTATGCAACAAGATATTATTTTACATGATGCTGTCTCACAGCATGATGATTCACACAAGGTTGCTGAACAGTTACAAAACTTCAGCTTTTCACAGTGGTAACCGTATAATGAATCTGTAGCTGCGGATGGACGCTACAAAATATAAACGGTTAAAACAAAATTACGCTTTTTTACTATTGATTTTAAAAACCTCAAACTTCATGGAACTAGTATTGTACATGTATGTACTAAACTATTCCTAAGAATACATATGTTTGGCCAAAGATTGCTTATTTTTGGTATTAGGACAGGATTGGTTTATGTTTAAGCTGCATCAATTTGTTTGGCCCTTTAGAACTCCAATAGCACAAGAAAATGAACTTTGAGTTGGGTGTAAAAGTTCACAAAGATTTTTGTAATTTTGTAACTGTAATCTGTAGTAGCTATAGCTGCTATCATTTTAGGAGTATGGTATATGCCATACTGTGATCTGCTGAGTCTTTCAGCCTGGGAAGGAGCCAGCTCTCTTTTTTATTGAATTGATCGGAGTTCGTATCTCCTTTGTAAATGCACATTAATGACACTATGTAAAAGACACATCGAACACTTTATGTAGCATACATAAATCTGTGTATCTATGTATTTACGTATGTAGCTTAGCCTAAAATTTAAAACCACTACAATCACCTTCTGTGGTTGATTGTTCAATAAATCCCTGAACTGTATGTTTGACAAATCTCTCACCCTGTCCATGGAGGACAGAAGAAAATGTATATATTCTAGTTAGCATTGTAAATGTGTGGCCACGTCTGTGGTAGAAAATGATAATAATAATAAAAAATGAATTCTTGATGCTTAAATAATCCAGTGAAAATATACATGTTACTATGATTATGTTGTGTTAGGGGGTAAGACAAGAGTTTATGTATGTTGTGTGAGTTATACACTCTGGTCATCGATCTTGTCATCACATATCTATTTTTAATATTCACATTTTATACAGTGAGATGTGTGCCTTTCAGAATATTTGCTAGGTGTCGTTCCTCATTTGCAGCAGTTATTGTGAGTAGGCTGACGTTACCTATGAACAAGAGTACCTTACTCGGTGAGTAGGCTGACGTTACCTATGAACAACAGTACCTTACTCGGTGAGTAGGCTGACGTTACCTATGAACAACAGTACCTTACTCGGTGAGTAGGCTGACGTTACCTATGAACAACAGTACCTTACTCGGTGAGTAGGCTGACGTTACCTATGAACAACAGTACCTTACTCGGTGAGTAGGCTGACGTTACCTATGAACAACAGTACCTTACTCGGTGAGTAGGCTGACGTTACCTATGAACAACAGTACCTTACTCGGTGAGTAGGCTGTCGTTACCTATGAACAACAGTACCTTACTCGGTGAGTAGGCTGTCGTTACCTGTGAACAACAGTACCTTACTCGGTGAGTAGGCTGTCGTTACCTATGAACAACAGTACCTTACTCGGTGAGTAGGCTGTCGTTACCTATGAACAACAGTACCTTACTCGGTGAGTAGGCTGTCGTTACCTGTGAACAACAGTACCTTACTCGGTGAGTAGGCTGACGTTACCTTTGAACAACAGTACCTTACTCGGTGAGTAGGCTGTCGTTACCTATGAACAACAGTACCTTACTCGGTGAGTAGGCTGACGTTACCTTTGAACAACAGTACCTTACTCGGTGAGTAGGCTGACGTTACCTTTGAACAACAGTACCTTACTCGGTGAGTAGGCTGACGTTACCTTTGAACAACAGTACCTTACTCGGTGAGTAGGCTGACGTTACCTTTGAACAACAGTACCTTACTCGGTGAGTAGGCTGACGTTACCTTTGAACAACAGTACCTGCTTAGAATGCAGTATAAGTGCCTTCACTTGTGGTTGACTGTACTTTTATTAACTTTCAGATCACTGATAAATTCTGAATGCATAACTCATTCCCCTAGTTTTTAGGTATTTTGTGTAAAACCATTTATAGTTATGTTAACTTCTAAATGCCTGAAAATTATTATTGCAAATCTCAGTCATTAGTTTTAATACTTTAAGTAATTCTTTATCTTGTAACTAACAAATTGCTTCATATTATTAGTCAAAACTTCAACCTTTTATTAACTTGTTAGACATAACGAGAATTATCTACGTGTTTGTGCTACACACAAAAATTGTACAAAAGAAAATTAAATAAGTAATAATAAACAAATATGAAATTATCACATACATTTTATCACTGGTAGTATGTTTTTTTGTATAATAAATAATTTTCGTCTAAAGGCGTCTTTGATAACCTGAACCCGTTAATGTTTTCCTCGCCACAATCCTTATAGAAGTACAATATTGCATGTCAATAGCAATAATGGATATCTTGAGGTGACGCTGTGAATTATTGCCTCACCCACCCGCCTGAAGCTGTTGTTGAGAGTGCGGTCTGCTGCATGATGCCAGGAGGACGTGTTGCTCAGCATCCTCGTGCTTGCACGTGGCTGCTGCAGCTGGATATTGTGAATTTGTTCTCGACTGTTGCAGTGATACAGTGCCTTTGTGTGTCGAGGAAATGGCTGAGGTGAGAGTTGGTCTGCCTAGGTGATGGACGATATGAGAGTGAGGATGATACCAGGCCGTATCAAGCAGTAATGAGCAGATATAAACGGCGAAATATTCACAGACAGCGAGACAGTGACAGTGAAGATGAAATAACGAAAGAAACCAAAAAATGAAGCCCTGCTCAGCAGGACGCAAGAGATACGGACTAATGGAAGAGGCTGTTTTCCCAAATGTGTCAACTGAACTTTCATCAAAAGCTGGAGTGGACGGTTCCTTTGGCTAAGGATTTTTGTTTGAATATGAACCACTATTCAAGGAGGGTCTTCACCGGCCCTACATAACAGTTGGGACAGAAGAGGCCGTGGAACACCTAATGACGGATTGGTTTGAGAATATTGTGATGGTTACTCCGGGAAGGTATTATGCACACCAAGGTTAAGTTTTTAACGTATTCTTCAATATTTGTGATCCTCGATAGTCTTTTTCTGTCTTCCCTTACTTTCCAACAACTGATAGTCTCCGTGGGCTCAGTGGTAGACCACTCGCCTGGACGTATCCGCGACGCGCTATGTCATGGGTTCGTATCCTGATGCGGGACGATTTACTAGGCGCAATATCCTTAACTGGCCTAGCCTCTGTTCTCAACGCAAACAGTAAACTCGTGTACTTGAGATGAAAGAAACGATTCTTCCGCTAGGCGGGACGTCGTAATTCCTAGGGGAACTGCCTCAGAA
>WNGS01028583.1:1522020-1532076 GCA_020271785.1 Procambarus virginalis | reverse complement strand
CTTTGTACACTGGTATGTTGGCGAGGGTATGGAAGAGGAGAGTTTACTGAAGCACGTGAAGATCTTGCTGCTCTAGAGAAAGATTATGAAGAGGTCGGTACAGACTCCACTGATGTAGAGGCTGAAGAAGGAAACGAATACTAGTATTGTTCCCGTCTTTCTAATCTGTGTGCGAATCTTTGTAATCCTTATTTATTTAAAATTTGAAAACAATTCTTGTTATTGTTGTAATAGGGTAGTTTCTTTCATATAATCTGAAAGCAATTTGAATTTATTTTGTAAATAAAAGTGCTACTGTTTAAGTTTGTCCGAGGCTATTGCTAGCCTACTTACAGAAAAGACCTAAATTTTTCTATGTAGTAAATCAAATCTGATTGAACTTCAGATAAAAAAATATTAACATTGTCAGTAGAAATGAGGGGAAGTTCCTTGGCCTATACATAGACAAGACATTTAACTTCAGCACCCACATAAAACGCATCGCAAACAGTCGTATACGTATAAAAGTAGATATTATGTTTCCCGCTCTGATTATACTACGCGCTAGTCTATCCTATCTTACATGAGGTATCTGTGCATGTGGTTCAACCACTGCAAATTACTTAAAACCAATCATTCGGCAAAAATCTAAAATTGGAACTAATACTCTACAGATAACATAGCCACTGTTTAAAGTTCTCTTATTAAACGTTATTAAGATTAAAGATTATGAATTGGTCGGTACAGACTCACTGATGCAGAGGCTGAAGAAGGAATAGAATACTAACGTCTTTCCAGTCCCCCACACTAATACGTGCGAATTTTTGTAAGTGTGTGTGAATACACATTCTTAGTTATAGTAGATTCCAATTCTATGAAAGATAAAGCTAAAGAGATTTAAGTTGTGAATGAGAAGTTCTCACTGTTGTTGTATTAAGGTTCGTAAAGATGCTGATAATTTGCAAGAGGTAATCTTGACCACACACTAATTACTTCAGTCACCCGGTGAGTAAATTCAAGGTCTTGAACTAAAAAAAAAACTGTTAATATCGCCTGCATATTCCCCCCGCGCGCGCACGTACATACGTACGTCTTAAATATAAACAAAATTGCTAAATAGTGAATGCAACTCGGTGTCTCCTTGACGCGGTGAGGGGCTCGCGTACACATCCCTGGGACCGGTGAAGGTGGCCTTGGATCCCTCTTCTGCCCCTTTTTGGGTGGTATACATGCAGAAGGGCACCACGTAGGGGCCTTGAGCCATCGGACCACCTGCTGGAGGGGGCGCCCTGAGTGGATGGCTGGGTGTCCAGGCTAAGGCGATGGGGGGAATGGGGTCTTAGCAACAGGGAGAATGGACGATGGAGTAGGACTTCCTGTTGAAAAGTGGAAGCACAGCTGGGGACAACACACCCTTCCTGCACTGGCCCGATGCTAGACCTTCTGGTAGGTGGTATGTCTTGGTTCCGGGCCCCAAACTTTAGAAAGATTGATGCATGGATGACACTATTTCTCTTACCCAGGCTCATGGGGTAGGCGACCAGGCCCGAGTCGGACTGTGCTAGATGACTGGGCTCTGTAGCCCCCGTTACACGGACCCGACCGGACTACTACTACCAGCTCCCTTCCCCTCTATGGTATGGTAGAGCCTCGAGCCCTCTGTGGTGACCGCCTCGTCCCCTTGCACGGTTCCATCTCTTGACTACCGCGCCTTGTGACCCTTCTCTCTAGAGGTTCTCGCCGCCGTCCCCGCCATGGCCGCTCTTGCACGCTCCTTCCCGTACCGATTCATACCATGCCTTGTTTAGTCCTGCGTGGACTAAATACTTTACTTTGACCATCATCGAGATTCTACTGACGATTTTCCATCCATAGACACCTTGTTGATTCAGATTCCCGTTACTTTCACCCCCACACGTGTCGCTGCTGCTGCTCCTCGGTATGCAGCTACCAGATTGGCCACCTTATTCCTCGAGCACTTTTCTTCGCACCGACTCCGTTTCCATCCTCACCGATGGGTCTAAGTCTGGACGGTGGTGGCTACTTTTTCCTGACAGCACTTGCGTCTCATACCTCCGGAGACTAGCATCTTCACAGCAGAACTATGCTATTCTCTGCTCATCTCTTGCTTTCTCTTTGTCAATCTTCCTTTGTAGTTGTTGACTTAGTGCCCTTATGGCTCTCGGGTCCTTTACAACCACTGGATGGACCGGATTAGAGATTCAACATTGGCCGTTTATTTCCATTAAATTAGTTTTGCTGGGTTCCCAGCCATATTGGTGTCTTTAAATGATCGTGCGGATGCTGCCGCTAGAGAAGCTGTCCGCTCTTGTCCCATCTCCCCTAAAGGTATTCCTCAAGTCTTTTACCCAGTACTACGAGAGGTAGGCGACACATGTCGCCTACCTCGCCGGAGGTAGGCCGATACACAAGTGCGGTCAGGAAAAACAAGAGTAGCCTACACCGTCCGCAGACCCATCGGTGAAGATGGAAATGGAGCGGGAGTGCGAAGAAAAGTGCTCAAGGAAAAGGCATTTGAGAACTGTAGGAGAGGTAAACGCTTTAGTGATGCGGGTCAAGGATGTACAAAACTTCGAAAGGGGGACTCTCCATGGGGCCAAGGAAGGAACAATACGAGGAGAATTATAAATACGAACCTAAAGAATCATGTAAACGAGATAACCGGACAGAAAGAGGAAGGTGAAGAACAGGAACCGCAGGAGGGGTAAAAGTTAAAAGCACGACAGAGGCGAGAGGAAGGATGTTGCAAGATACCTAAGACAGTAGCGATCACGGCGGTCCTGGAGAGAGAGCGAGCCAGTGTCAGCATAAAAGCCGAGGGCGGGAGTCGAACGAAAGGCACCAGAGCCGAGGGGCAACCCAGTATGGTGCAAAGCATCAACACGGCAAAGAATAGAAGCAGACGAGTAAGCAGGGCAACCATAAGAGTTTAGACAGGACGAGAGCAATGTAAAGCGAGGAGTGCGCCCCTATCCGCTCCCGAAGTAGTATGGGACAACCTTAAGGAGAGCAAGGGCCTTAGAGCATTCAATATGAAGCTAGAGATATGGGGCGACCAAGACAAACGAGTGTTAAAGATGAGCCCCATAAGCTTAGCGGAATCTTTGTACACAACGGGATCATAAAGCAACAAAGAGGGACGAAGAACGACACGCTTCCGAGTAAAAGTCATGGTACAAGTCTTTGACGTAGAGAACTGTAAGCAATGATCGGTGGCCCAAGACGACACTGCATCAATCGCAAGCTAAAGCCGCCGTTGAGAGGCGAATCATCAACGACAGCAAAGGGCAAGATCGACACACACAGCTAAGACACCAGAAGGAAGAGGAAAGACCATTGAGGGCAACCAGAAAAAATAAAATGTAAGTGCTCAGAACACTACCTTGGGGCACACCCTCGTATTGCTGAAAAGAGGCAGAGTGGTACCAAGCCTCACTCGAAAGGAACGAGAGAGGAAGCTTTGGAGAAAGAGGGAGATTATCAGGAAGGCCAAAAAGTTAGGACTGTGATATCGCCGCCTTAAGGTAGTGTCTAGCCTTTTCCAGGTCAAAAAGGACGGCAACAACAGAGGTCTTAGCAACAAAAGCAGTACAAATATAGATCAAGTTCACCAAGACATCTGTTGTGCCGCAGCACTTGCGAAAACAGTTGAGAAGGGTAGAGGTGGTGATAATGTTCTAAGAACCACAGACGAGCGTTAACCATACGTTCAAAAAGTTTGCAGATAACTCTTAAGGGAAATAGGGCAGAAGTCCTTAGGGGATGACCCCGAGACCCCCTGGTTTCCGAACAGGGAGGACAACGGCATCGAGCCAGTCCTCAGGGACTGACTACGACTCCCAGACCCAATTACACAGACTGAGTAAATACCGAGTCATGCACGGAGGGAAATGACGAAGCATTTCAATGAATGTCATAGGAGCCCGCCGCCATAGAACCGCAGATTGCAAGGGCAGACCCAAGTTCACACACACATACGAAGGGGAGGGGAAGACAGAAAAAAATAAAGTCAGAGATGGGCGCAGAAGTCTAAAGGACGATATTCAAAAATAGGTCTAGAAAGAAGATTAAGGAAGTAGAGAACCAGAAACCGAGGATGAAATTTGGTACTTTTTTTTTTAAGTTTTGCTTTTGGACGGAGCGTGGGTTGGACAATTCAATTCAGAGTTTTCCAAAGACTGGGCACTTATTTGCATGGGGTGTTTGCACAGATTTAGCCCGACTTTTGGGGACATCATATATTTATTTCTTGTGGTGCTCATAGGTTCTATTACACCTATCAAGGAAAAATTTCAGATCAAGATGCAGATTTTTTGCCGAATGATAGGCTTTAGGTAATTTGCAGTGGTTGAACCACATGCACAGATACCTTGTGCAAGATAGGGATAGACTAGCGCGTAGTATAATCAGGAGGAGATAAGCGTGGGAAACTTCTACTTTCAGAAAGTATACAGACTGTTTGCGATGTGTTTTATGTGGATGCTGAAGTTAAGCGTCTTGTCCATGTATAAGCCAAGGAACTTTGATTTCTACCGACAGTCAATATTTTTTATCTGATGTTTAATCAGATTCGATTACTTACCAAGTAAAATTTAGTAGGTCTTTTCTATAAGTAGGCTAGCAACAGCCTCTGACAAACTTAAACAGTAGTACTTTTATTTACAAAAGAAATTTAAATTTCTTTCATATGCTATGAAAGAAACTACCCTATTACAACAAGAATTGCTTTCAAATTATAAATAAATAAGGATTACAAAGATTCACACACAGATTAGAGAAGACGGGAACAATACTAGTATTCGTTTCCTTCTTCAGCCTCTACATCAGTGGAGTCTGTACCGACCTCTTCATAATCTTTCTCTAGAGCAGCAAGATCTTCACGTGCTTCAGTAAACTCTCCCTCTTCCATACCCTCGCCAACATACCAGTGTACAAAGGCCCTCTTGGCATACATGAGGTCAAACTTGTGGTTTAGGCGCGCCCAAGCCTCTGCAATCGCCGTGGTGTTTGACAGCATGCAAACTGCACGAGAAACCTTCGCCAAATCCCCACCAGGAACTACGGTAGGCGGCTGGTAGTTTATGCCAACCTTGAACCCAGTTGGGCACCAATCTACGAACTGAATAGTTCGCTTTGTCTTAATAACTGCAATTGCTGCATTAACATCCTTAGGCACTACATCCCCGCGGTAGAGCAGACAACACGCCATGTACTTACCATGACGAGGGTCACATTTTACCATCTGGTTTGCAGGTTCAAAGCAAGCATTAGTGATTTCTGATACGGATAACTGTTCATGGTTAGCTTTTTCTGCAGAAATGACTGGTGCATAGGTTACCAAGGGAAAGTGTATCCTTGGGTAAGGGACCAAGTTAGTCTGGAACTCTGTAAGATCAACGTTTAGAGCACCATCAAAGCGGAGAGAAGCGGTAATTGACGAAACTATTTGGCCTATTAACCTGTTCAAGTTCGAATAGGTTGGTCGCTCTATGTCAAGATTCTTGTGACAGATGTCATAGATCGCTTCATTGTCGACCATGAAGGCACAGTCAGAGTGTTCCAGAGTAGTATGGGTGGTCAATATAGAGTTGTATGGTTCAACAACCGCCGTGGCAACTTGTGGAGCCGGGTATATAGCAAATTCTAACTTGCTCTTCTTCCCATAGTCAACAGAAAGTCGTTCCATCAGAAGAGACGTGAAGCCTGACCCAGTCCCACCACCAAACGAGTGGAAGATTAGGAAGCCCTGAAGACCCGTGCAGTTGTCTGCCAGCTTCCTGGTCCGGTCGAGGACCATGTCGACAATCTCCTTTCCGATGGTGTAGCGACCACGAGCATAATTGTTGGCTGCGTCCTCCTTCCCGGTGATGAGTTGTTCTGGGTGGAACAGCTGCCGGTATTTGCCCGCCCGGATTTCATCTGTTACAGAAAACAGAATAATTAAATGGTATATCCGACGGGAGTGTATCAACTATTTTAAAGCATCGCTTGTATAGTCTTTCTACAGTTTAAACTGTCGCCGTCTTTTAAGGGCCTAAGCCAGTTTACTTTAATATTAAATTCGGCCAATTCAATATGACTGTTTGGAATATCAAGGTTTATAATTCATAAGCTAGCCAAGCCAGAAACTATTTGGATTCATTTACGTTATGCGGGTTGAAGATTGCCTGGACACCTTTCAGGATGCCATTACGAGGACAAAGATTGACAAGTAAAGGTAACATCGTGGAACATTCATAAAGTGCAGTGGAAAGAATGTGAGAAATACTAAACATTTGATGAGGTTTAAGTTAAAGTTGCACTGGTCAAGTTCAGTGTACAGAAGCAATTTAAAGGCTCTCACGGAGAATAAGGCGAAGTTACTGGACGATGAAGACAGTACAATTCTATAATGCAACTAAAGTATTTTACACCTGTTCACTGTAGTGAGTGCATGAAAAGAATCTTTACACTTTCGTGTTAAAAGGCATTTACCAGGATTACATACAGTACTCGGCCGAGCCGTGAACACAATATTTTGTCAAATTTTAAAAATAAATTCACAATATTTTAATAAGCAAAACTATCAGAAAATAGGATTTTAGATTTCCTAGGACTTTTGACGTTCAGCAAAATAGCGAATTTGCTAGGCATTTAATTTGAGACTTAGTCGATTTTTGTACCGTTACCGTTTTCTGGAAGTAGCTCACTTTAGTTTATTTAGGTCGACCATTATCGGGGCCACCACCAAAACTATTTTAACAGTGGCAGATAGGAAAGCGTCAGACATCGAGAAGGAAAACTTGCACAATAGGATATAGTAGCTTGTTACTCTATTGCCTACGTCATTACCCATTTCACAGTGCACGAATATCCAATTTAAAAAATAAAGTACCAATAGTAATTATGGAAAGGAGACAAACCCAGACTATCATTAGCAAGCTAACAGCAATGTTAAAGATACTAGTAAACATAGGCGCTACAGTTCTGGAGGAACTGCCACAAATCAAGATTTGTGGACAAAACTTAAGTTATCTTATACTCACCAATTACCGAAGGTTCGAGGTCAACCATTACTGCCCTAGGCACATGTTTGCCAGAGCCTATTTCACTGAAGAACGTGTTGAAAGAGTCGTCTGTACCGCCAGCAGCCTTGTCAGAGGGCATCTGTCCGTCAGGCTGGATGCCGTGCTCCAAGCAGTACAGTTCCCAGCAAGAGTTCCCCATCTGGACCCCAGCCTGGCCCACGTGGATAGAGATGCACTCACGCTACGGGCAGAGATTAGGATCATCTTGCAGCCTAGGCTTGCAAAATTAAGGCTTTAGACTTCTGACGGTGATCATTTATGGCTTTGCAGACAAGTGATAAGTTTTTAGCACATGACAATTTACAGGAGCATTATATCGTAAATAAAGAACCATTACAATGATTCAGAATATGCTCTTCCTATTTTAGAAAAAGAGCGCCACGAGCTTTATCGAACTGGACTTTCGAATGTCCGAGTCATGTTAGCAGAGTTAGTGTTGGTAATATTAGTCGCCCGTGGCTTAGTGTTTAGACTCTCCTGGCGATTCGCGAGGGTTTTGGCCTGGGTTCGTATCCTGGCCGGGGATGATTGACTTTGGTCTCAATCCTTAACTGCAGCCTCTGTTCACACAAAGAGGCTACAGTTAAGGATTGGCACCCAGTTTATTCTCCCCGGCCAGGATACGAACCCAGGTTAAAGCGCTTGGGAAATAAATGCCATTACCGGACGAAGCTGCCTATTAGTTTTTTGCCAAGTAAATTAGCCAGATAGTTTCCGAAGATTATAAATATAATTTTACATTCAATTGCCACTAAACTCTTCATAAGACATACTGTAGCGTTTTATTAATCGGCACAAATTCAGCTTTGCCGATTACTCAAGATTGTTTACAGATTCTCAAAGTGCCTGTTGCGTTTTGAAAGTAAACTTTTAAGAATTTCAGTGCGTCAAAATTAAAATGCGAGAAAAACTAAGTGTTAACTAAACCTTAGTAAAGCTTGAATGAAGATTAGAGGATAAATATTTTTTCCATATTTTAGTGCCCCTATAAAGTAATTACCCCCCCCCCCATTAGATCAAAACCCATTAACTATAATTTAAACCTAGCTAACCCATTCAGCTGAATATTCAACTAAAATAGCAAGTAAATTATAAGTTTAAAAATGGGGGGGGGGGGAAAGCAAGCAAGAGCAGCAGAGACACCAAAGAAGCCCCAATACGACCACACCATTAACAAGACTCACCATCCTGCCGGAGTGAAGTAAGAGAGTATGGAGAAGGCGGAGCCTACACGAAGACCGTTGCTGGCCACACTCGCGGTTCCTCAACTGATAATTCGGCCAAGTTTTGCTCTTCGGGTCGAGTGTTACGTCACACCAAGAACGGAAAGTTCAAATTATCACTAACTGTCTACCGAAAGTTTGACAGTCACAATCACTCGCCCTGTCCATTACTGCCTCTGTCTCTCAACAGGTGGCAGCACCCTCACTACGTTTTCTCTTCATTTTAACAATAATTGTGTCGGGGGCAACCCGTCCTCACACTAGGCTGGTTAAAGCAGCGGCCGTCCTCCCCAGACGCATTCATCAGTTTTAACATACTGTGTATTACAAATTGGTTTGTTCTTATATATAAATTAAAATTATACATAAAAATTATGCGTATAGTTAGGCGTAGGTTCGGTTAGGTGTTTAGATTCTGTTGGCGATTATTTGCATTTGAAGTACGTGGGTGAAGCATTTATGAACCCGTCTTCGACTCAAGTCCATTACATCCAGCGGTCGACCCCACAGACGCAGTCATAAACTTTTACATGCTGTTCATTCAAAACTGGAATTTTCTCAAATATAAATTAATATAATATATTAGCATATTGTGCATATATAGGCATAGGTTAGGTTAGGTGTTTAAATTCTGTTGGCGATTATTTGTATTTGTAGTACGTGGGTGAAGCATTTATAGCGTTGTGGTTCGAACAAAATTCGTCAGTGAAGCACTTGTTCTGGAATTATTCGAACGTCAACAATTGTGAGTCATGTGTAAATCATTTTCCATTCATAAACAGCTGGGGTTTGGCGGGTGGATGAAATCACTTTTGGGGGGTCTTTGTTTGGAGGCCTGGGTGGCGGTAGTACAGTCTGGTCCGTTTTCGACACACAATCAAGAATTCCAGTTTCGAATCCCGGGCGGGACAACGGTAGTTGGGCACATTTCCTTCAGCTCGTCCTCATAAACAAAGGCCAAAGTCCATTCCATGCACCCGTCAAACCCCTCGTTTATGAATGAAAAAACGGTTTACACACGACTGACAACTTATTTCGTTCGAACACTTCCGGAACAAGTGCTTCACTGACGAATTTTGTTCGAGACACAACGCAATAAATGCTTCACCCACGTACTACAAATACAAATAATCGCCAACAGAATCTAGACACCTAACCTAACCTATGCCTATATATGCACAATATGCTAATAATTATAATATTAATTTATATTTGAGAAAATTCCCGTTTGAATGAGCAGCATGTAAAAGTTTATGAATGCGTCTGTGGGGCTGTAATGAACTTGAGGCGAAGGGTTGACTATCGGGACCCTATACATATCAATATTATTTATATTTACTACAAAGTACAGTTTAAACATATTGAATGTAACAACCAGACATTCCTATTGGTTCAGGCGACAGCTACAACTTAATTATGTATATGTACACGTTCGGGTACAGGTAGGCCTATATTCTTGTAAAGTCCCAAAGGCTCTTCTTCTAAGGTCCAACCACTTGGGCTGGACGGTAGAGCGACGGTCTCGCTTCATGCAGGTCGGCGTTCAATCCCCGACTATCCAAGTAGTTGGGTACCATTCCTTTCCCTCGTCCCATCTCAAATCCTTATCCTGACCCGTTCCAAGTGCTATATAGTCATAATGGCTAGGCGCTTTTCCTTGATACTTCCTTCCCACTTTTTCTTCTAAGGCCTCATTTCCGTAAACTTGCCTCTTGCAATGTGCAGCCGTCCTGGTCAAGGTCTGGGACAAGAGTCGCAGATTCCAG
>WNGS01028583.1:1489046-1520645 GCA_020271785.1 Procambarus virginalis | reverse complement strand
CCAGGAGGCGCCAAGTGCCTTGAGGGCCACAGCCACAACCAGTCCACTCGGGTGCCAACATCTGCGGACCCCAGAGTACAGGCTCAAGGTCTCTGACATAAACAGACATGGAAATAGAACAATTATAGTACTAGTCACCCGAAAACTTACACAAATATCAAATAACGCAAATATAAAATTTAGATCTTTCTAAATCTAATTCAAATTGCCTTGTACAGTGTGTAATGTTACCAAGGTGTGAACATAACTTGGTAGAGAAATATTCACTATCTGATGGTAGAGAAATGTTATGGACGACCCCGGGTCCGCAACAGGCATGATTCAACAACAGACTTCAAGTTCAAGTTCATGTTCAGGTTCAAGTATGTTTATTGAGACAAGAAATAAAAATATATCAAAAGGAGTAGAGAGCTTAGGCTATTTCTACCCTCACAAGGGGTGCACAAATTCAGTGAGTACAATACACAAAATCACAGTACAAAAATCCCCATTTAACATTGCAGGTTAATATATAAGTACAGCATATAGTGTTACACTCTTGGGGCAAAATTCTTGTAGTATTCTTAGTATTTCTGTCTATCATTAGATAATAATTCTTAGTATTCTGTCTATCATACCTTATCACACATCCAAACAAGTTTGATTGTGGCACACTACTTATTTTCCTTATTTCTATAGTTATCAATAAGTTGACACTCTAATACATAAATGTTCTTCTTCAGGTTTAAGTATGTTTATTGAGACAAGAAAAATACATCTCAAAGAGTAGACCTTCTTCAGTGAAATAGGCTCTGGCAAACATGTGCCTAGATCAGTGATGGTTGACCTCGAACCTTCGGTAATTGGTGAGTTTTAAGTTGTCCTGGAAGGAGACATTTATTGACAAGACCACACACTAGGTGAAGGGACGACGACGTTTCGGTCCGTCCTGGACCGTTCTAGAGTAGATTGTCACAAACGACTTGAGATGGTCCAGGACGGACCGAAACATCGTCGTCGTCCCTTCACCTTCTAGTGTGGTCTGGTAAACATACTTCAGCCACGGCGAATCGTCGCCTGCATAGACATTTATTGTGTACTGTAGCGTGACCTAAAGCTCTTGGCTCTAACTATAACTAGGAATGTGACAATGTTCCCTAAATTCATAGCTATAGGGTATACAATGGTAACTTTCCTGATTAGCTATACTAGTTTTATAGTACGGCCACCATCTACTATAATGGCCTCTGCGATAGGAAGTCGGTGGCTTGCTATAAAGATATAAACATGTTAAAATCTTAAGTGCCAGAAAAAGTTTCTTTGGTTTCAATGACGTCAAAAGTTCCCTAGTCCTGACGATGCCTCGGTGTTAAATATTTTAGCAGTTGGGCAAAATTTTTTTAAAACGGTACAATAGAACCAAATTTTTATTGGTAAATAAACTTTATTGATGTTCTGGACGTCGGTTTAGATGGTGAGGTGAAGATGGTGCCAAACGGTCCTCCCTAGTTGGTAGGATCATTGATGGCTTATAGATTTGCTAATACTATTGCCGTTTTACTTTAAACAATTTTGATAATGTTCCTATTGACATTATGTATATTACTCCGCCCTCTAAATTTCCCATAGTTTTGTTCGATGCCTAGTCAGTAGGATTCTGAGTTTTTTTTTTAATTATACTTTAATATGGGTAATTCTCTTATTTTTTTTTTCTTTGGCAGTCTGTATGTATAATTTTCTGCTAGTTGCAATCATTTTTAGCACTTGTCTGGCTGAAAAACATTTTAAGCTTGTTGACTTTGCTCTTCTTGCTGTCTCCAGATAGTGAATTGAAACGACCATCCTCTAATTATAATTAAAAAGTTGACTGTTCTGTAGCACAGGTTTTGTATTGTATGAAAGCAGTCTTGGTGTACACTGCACTTGTAGTGATCTTTAGCCAGCAAGATACCGGCGCACAGTTGCCCTCGACAAAGGTCCTGAGTTAGGTTCTTGTAACAGGTGTTAAGATGGGGTTTTCTTTGAGCTTGTTCACTCAGCAGTAAATACCCAACCTGGCGTTGGGGAAATCGACAGATGGCAACCTGGGTACACTAGTTAACCTAGACTTCCTTAAATCGATTAACTTGCCTGATTGATGCGGGGGGGGGGGCCATTCCCCCCCCCACCCCCAGGTTAAGTCGTGTACCTTGGCACTTGTCAATTATGGGGTATGTAGTAAAACATTTTTACGTGACCCAGTAACTTTATTTAGCGTTCCCAAATTTTATAGCCACTAATAATGCAAAGGACTGTCTAAAGCCCAATATGTTCATTAATCGGCTTCGCTAACCCAAGATATAGTTTAAAGGTCTGCAATTAAATGTATAGATTGTTTTAAAGTGGAATTAATAATAAATTAAAGTTACTTAACTATGGCTACGTTACCGACTTTAAAGTTATCATTGCCCTGCGCAATCTCTTTAATTACTGCCAACTAATCTCTGCGGGTCTACAAAGGCTGGTGGAGGAACAGTGTGGGACACTGTGAAGGAAGTCTTGCTCGGGAGTCGCCCATGGCACCTGACCACAGCCCAGGGTAAAGTGTCGTGCCAGACACTGTTGCAAATTCAATTAGTTTTACCAACTTTTTGCTCTCATAGGAGGAATGATTTGGTGCAATATGGATGCATGGTTTGCAAAGGCTTTCTGTGAGCCGAAGTTAATGTAGTGTTAAATGGTTTACACATGAAATATTCTTGGTCAACTAACGTTTCATACAGGTTTTATTAACTCTTCCTGCTGGGGCGAGCACTGTACATGGCTTGGGAATGTGTACACATTGTAGTCTCTTCAGATGGTGTTAGTCACAGTAAAGTTGACTACGCTATACGGGAAAAAATTAAGTGGCTAAACCCAATATTTTAATGGAAAAATTTCCCACGAAACTGATAAACTAAAGTAATCGGTCACTAAAGCTTAATTATGCATGTTGTTGGACTTGAGGCTACAGCTTGACTCCCTACCACCTCCTTGACTACAGTTTAACATTATTTTCCACAGTTCCTACATAGCCTTCCCGGTTTGGTGCCTTCTATTGATAATTGCTTACTTCCACAGTTCCTAGTCAATGTTTCTTGATGACTATTGTCTACCTTCTGCTTTCTAAGTGTCATCGTGAATGATGCTCAGGAACGAGACTAGGAACTCTTCAGTTAATTTAGTGGCCAGAAACTCGTTAATGAGTATATTAAGCACGAGTAGGAAATTGCAGCGTGCTATTTCATACTAAAACCAGTAAACTGGTTTTTGTTGAATTGCATTACTTTTTTACAGGGTAAAATTTCGTGACTAATCTTTCGTATTGCATCTTAAATGTTAGTAACTAGTTTATACATAATTTTATAAATTAAATATTTAGTCAAACTTTAATTTTCTGTGGCAGATGAAATCCGGGCGGGCAAGTACCGGCAGCTGTTCCACCCAGAGCAACTAATCACCGGCAAGGAGGACGCGGCTAACAACTACGCTCGTGGTCACTATACCATCGGCAAAGAGATTGTCGACACTGTCCTCGACAGAATCCGGAAGCTGGCAGACACTGCACGGTCTTCAGGGCTTCCTGATCTTCCACTCGTTTGGTGGTGGGACTGGGTCAGGCTTCACGTCTCTTCTGATGGAACGACTTTCTGTTGACTATGGGAAGAAGAGCAAGTTAGAATTTGCTATATACCCGGCTCCACAAGTTGCCACGGCGGTTGTTGAACCATACAACTCTATATTGACCACCCATACTACTCTGGAACACTCAGACTGTGCCTTCATGGTCGACAATGAAGCGATCTATGACATCTGTCACAAGAATCTTGACATAGAGCGACCAACCTATTCGAACTTGAACAGGTTAATAGGCCAAATAGTTCGTCAATTACCGCTTCTCTCCGCTTTGATGGTGCTCTAAACGTTGATCTTACAGAGTTCCAGACTAACTTGTCCCTTACCCAAGGATACACTTTCCCTTGGTAACCTATGCACCAGTCATTTCTGCAGAAAGGCTAACCATGAACAGATTTCCGTATCAGAAATCACTAATGCTTGCTTTGAACCTGCAAACCAGATGGTAAAATGTGACCCTCGTCATGGTAAGTACATGGCGTGTTGTCTGCTCTACCGCGGGGATGTAGTGCCTAAGGATGTTAATGCAGCAATTGCAGTTATCAAGACGAAGCGAACCATTCAGTTCGTAGATTGGTGCCCAACTGGCTTCAAGGTTGGCATAAACTACCAGCCGCCTACCGTGGTTCTGGTGGTGACTTGGCGAAGGTTTCTCGTGCAGTTTGCATGCTGTCAAACACCACGGCGATTGCAGAGGCTTGGGCGCGCCTAAACCACAAGTTTGACCTCATGTATGCCAAGAGGGCCTTTGTACACTGGTATGTTGGCGAGGGTATGGAAGAGGGAGAGTTTACTGAAGCACGTGAAGATCTTGCTGCTCTAGAGAAAGATTATGAAGAGGTCGGTACAGACTCCACTGATGTAGAGGCTGAAGAAGGAAACGAATACTAGTATTGTTCCCGTCTTCTCTAATCTGTGTGTGAATCTTTGTAATCTTATTTATTTAAAATTTGAAAACAATTCTTGCTATTGTTATAATAGAGTAGTTTCTTTCATATAATCTGAAAGCAATTTGAATTTATTTTGTAAATAAAAGTGCTACTGTTAAGTTTGTCCGAGGCTATTGCTAGCCTACTTACAGAAAAGACCTAAATTTTTCTATGTAGTAAATCAAATCTGATTGAACTTCAGATAACAAACTATTAACATTGTCAGTAGAAATGAGGGGAAGTGTTTTGGCCTATACATAGACAAGACGTTTAACTTCAGCACCCACATAAAACGCATCGCAAACAGTCGTATACGTTATAAAAGTAGATATTATGTTTCCCACTCTGATTTATACTACGCGCTAGTCTATCCTATCTTACATGAGGTATCTGTGCATGTGGTTCAACCACTGCAAATTACTTAAAACCAATCATTCGGCAAAAATCTAAAATTGGAACTAATACTCTACAGATAACATAGCCACTGTTTTATAGTGTTCTTATTAAACGTTATTAAGATTAAAGATTATGAATTGGTCGGTACAGACTCCACTGATGCAGAGGCTGAAGAAGGAATAGAATACTAACGTCTTTCCAGTCCCCCACACTAATACGTGCGAATTTTTTGTAAGTGTGTGTGAATACACATTCATTAGTTATAATAGATTCCAATTCTATGAAAGATAAAACTAAAGAGATTTAAGTTGTGAATGAGAAGTTCTCACTGTTGTTGTATTAAGGTTCGTAAAGATGCTGATAATTTGCAAGAGGTAATCCTTGACCACACACTAATTACTTCAGTCAACCCGGTGAGTAAATTTAAGGTCTTGAACTACAAAAAAAAAAAAACGTTAATATCGCCTGCATATTCCCCCCTTCCCCCGCGCGCACGTACGTACGTACGTCTTAAATATAAACAAAATTGCTAAATAGTGAATGCAACTCGGGTGTCTCCTTGACGCGGTGAGGGGCTCGCGTACACATCCCTGGGACCGGTGAAGGTGGCCTTGGATCCCTCTTCTGCCCCCTTTATGGGTGGTATACATGCAGAAGGGCACCACGTAGGGGCCTTGAGCCATCGGACCACCTGCTGGAGGGGCCGCCCTGAGTGGATGGCTGGGTGTCCAGGCTAAGGCGATGGGGGGAATGGGGTCTTAGCAACAGTGGAGAATGGAAGATGGAGTAGGACTTCCCTGTTGAAAAGTGGAAGCACAGCTGGGGACAACGCACCCTTCCTGCACTGGCCCGATGCTAGACCTTCCTGGTAGGTGGTATGCCTTGGTTCCGGGCCCCAAACTTTTAGAAAGATTGATGCATGGATGACACGATTTCTCTTCCCCAGGCTCATGGGGTAGGCGACCAGGCCCGAGTCGGACTGCTAGAAGACTGGGCTCTGTAGCCCCGTTACACGGACCCGACCGGACTACTACTACCAGCTCCCTTCCCCTCTATGGTATGGTCGAGCCTCGAGCCCTCTGTGGTGACCGCCTCGTCCCCTTGCACGGTTCCATCTCTCGTGACTACCGCGCCTTGTGACCCCTTTCTCTAGAGGTTCTCGCCGCCGTCCCCGCCATGGCCGCTCTTGCACGCTCCCTTCCCGTACCGATTCATACCATGCCTTGTTTAGTCCTGCGTGGACTAAATACTTTACTTTGACCATCATCGAGATTCTACTGACGATTTTTCCATCCATAGACACCTTGTTGATTCGGATTCCCGTTACTTTCAACCCCCACACGTGTCGCTGCTGCTCCTCGGTATGCAGCTACCAGATTGGCCACCTTATTCCTCGAGCACTTTTCTTCGCACCGACTTAGACCCATCGGTGAGGATGGAAACGAAGTCTGGACGGTGGTGGCTACTTTTTCCTGACAGCACTTGCGTCTCATACCTCCGGAGACTAGCATCTTCACAGCAGAACTATGCTATTCTCTGCTCATCTCTTGCTTTCTCTTTGTCAATCTTCCTTTGTAGTTGTTGACTCTTAGTGCCCTTATGGCTCTCGGGTCCTTTACAACCACTGGATGGACCGGATTAGGGATTCAGCATTGGCCGTTTATTTCCATTAAATTAGTTTTGCTGGGTTCCCAGCCATATTGGTGTCTTTAAATGATCGTGCGGATGCTGCCGCTAGAGAAGCTGTCCGCTCTTGTCCCATCTCTCCTAAAGGTATTCCTCAAGTCTTTTACCCAGTACTACGTGAGGTAGGCGACACACGTCGCCTACCTCGCCGGAGGTAGGCCGATACACAAGTGCGGTCAGGAAAAACAAGAGTAGCCTACACCGTCCGCAGACCCATCGGTGAAGATGGAAATGGAGCGGGAGTGCGAAGAAAAGTGCTCAAGGAAAAGGCATTGGAGAACTGTAGGAGGGGTAAACGCTTTAGTGATGCAGGTAAAGGATGTACAAAACTTCGAAAGGGGACTCTCCATGGGGCCAAGGAAGGAACAATACGAGGAGAATTATAAATACGAACCTAAAGAATCATGTAAACGAGATAACCGGACAAAGAGGAAGGTGAAGAACAGGAACCGCAGGAGGGGTAAAAGTTAAAAGCACGACAGAGGCGAGAGGAAGGATGTTGCAAGATACCTAAGACAGTAGCGATCACGGCGGTCCTGGAGAGAGCGAGCCAGTGTCAGCATAAAAGCCGAGGGCGGGAGTCGAACGAAAGGCACCAGAGCCGAGGGGCAACCCAGTATGGTGCAAAGCATCAACACGGCAAAGAATAGAAGCAGACGAGTAAGCAGGGCAACCATAAGAGTTTAGACAGGACGAGAGCAATGCATCAATCTCAAGCTAAAGCCGCCGTTGAGAGGCGAATCATCAACGACAGCAAAGGGCAAGATCGACACACACAGCGAAGACACCAGAAGGAAGAGGAAAGACCATCGAGGGCAACCAGAAAAAAATAAAATGTAAGTGCTCAGAACACTACCTTGGGGCACACCCTCGTATTGCTGAAAAGAGGCAGAGTGGTACCAAGCCTCACTCGAAAGGAACGAGAGAGGAAGCTTTGGAGAAAGAGGGAGATTATCAGGAAGGCCAAAAAGTTAGGACTGATATCGCCGCCTTAAGGTAGTGTCTAGCCTTTTCCAGGTCAAAAAGGACGGCAACAACAGAGGTCTTCGCAACAAAAGCAATACAAATATAGATCAAGTTCACCAAGACATCTGTTGTGCCGCAGCACTTGCGAAAACAGTTGAGAAGGGTAGAGGTGGTGATAATGTTCTAAGAACCACAGACGAGCGTTAACCATACGTTCAAAAAGTTTGCAGATAACTCTTAAGGGAAATAGGGCAGAAGTCCTTAGGGGATGACCCGAGACCCCCTGGTTTACCGAACAGGGAGATCAACGGCATCGTCGAGCCAGTCCTCAGGGACTGACTACGACTCCCAGACCCAATTACACAGACTGAGATAAATCCGAGTCATGGCACGGAGGGAATGACGAAGCATTTCAATGAATGTCATAGGAGCCCGCCGCCATAGAACCGCGATATTGCCAGGCAGACCCAAGTTCACACACATACGAAGGGGAGGGGAAGGCAGAAAAAAATAACTCGAGAGATGGGCGAAGAAGTCTAAAGGACAATATTCAAAAATAGGTCTAGAAAGAAGATTAGGAAGTAGAGAACCAGAACCGAGGATGAATTTGGTACTTTTTTTTTTAAGTTTTGCTTTTGGACGGAGCGTGGGTGGACAATTCAATTCAGTTTTCCAAAGACTGGGCACTATTTTGCATGGGGCGTTTGCACAGATTAGCCCGACTTTTGGGGACATCATATATTATTTCTTGTGGTGCTCATAGGTTCTATTTACACCTATCAAGGAAAAATTTCAGATCAAGATGCGATTTTTTGCCGAATGATAGGCTTTTAGGTAATTTGCAGTGGTTGAACCACAGCACAGATACCTTATGCAAGATAGGGATAGACTAGCCCGTAGTATAATCAGGAGGAGATAAGCGTGGGAAACTTCTACTTCAGAAAGTATACAGACTGTTTGCGATGTGTGTTTATGTGGGTGCTGAAGTTAAGCGTCTGTCCATGTATAAGCCAGGAACTTTGATTTCTACTGACAGTCAATATTTTTTATCTGATGTTTAATCAGATTCGATTACTTACCAAGTAAAATTTAGTAGGTCTTTTCTATAAGTAGGCTAGCAATAGCCTCTGACAAACTTAAAACAGTAGTACTTTTATTTACAAAAGAAATTTAAATTTCTTTCATATGCTATGAAAGAAACTACCCTATTACAACATAACAAGAATTGCTTTCAAATTAAAATAAATAGTAAGGATTACAAAGATTCACACACAGATTAGAGAAGACGGGAACAATACTAGTATTCGTTTCCTTCTTCAGCCTCTACATCAGTGGAGTCTGTACCGACCTCTTCATAATCTTTCTCTAGAGCAGCAAGATCTTCACGTGCTTCAGTAAACTCTTCCCTCTTCCATACCCTCGCAACATACCAGTGTACAAAAGGCCCTCTTGGCATACATGAGGTCAAACTTGTGGTTTAGGCGCGCCCAAGCCTCTGCAATCGCCGTGGTGTTTGACAGCATGCAACTGCACGAGAAACCTTCGCCAAATCCCCACCAGGAACAACGGTAGGCGGCTGTATTGTTTATGCCAACCTTGAAGCAGTTGGGCACCAATCTACGAACTGAATAGTTCGCTTTGTCTTAATAACTGCAATTGCTGCATTAACATCCTTAGGCACTACATCCCCGACGGTAGAGCAGACAACACGCCATGTACTTACCATGACGAGGGTCACATTTCCATACTGGTTTGCAGTTCAAAGCAAGCATTAGTGATTTCTGATACGGATAACTGTTCANATGTGTGTATGGACAGGTTAGTGTGACACATGTGTGTGTGCGACAGGTTAGTGTGACACATGTGTGTATGGACAGGTTAGTGTGACACGTGTGTGTGTGCGACAGGTTAGTGTGACACACGTGTGTGTTTGCGACAGGTTAGTGTGACACACGTGTGTGTGTACGACAGGTTAGTGTGACACACGTGTGTGTTTGCGACAGGTTAGTGTGACACACGTGTGTGTGTACGACAGGTTAGTGTGACACACGTGTGTGTTTGCGACAGGTTAGTGTGACACACGTGTGTGTGTACGACAGGTTAGTGTGACACACGTGTGTGTGTACGACAGGTTAGTGTGACACACGTGTGTGTGTACGACAGGTTAGTGTGACACATGTGTGTGTACGACAGGTGGCGCCACACCCGCTACGTGTTCTGGCTGCTAGAGTCGCCAGCCAACCTCCACAGGACCATCCGGACCTTCGCCGGGGTCTTCAACTGGACCTTCACCTACAGGCTGGACTCAGACTTCCCCATGCCGTAAGTCGCTCCCTCAGTGGTCAGGTCCTGGGCACAGTAGCGCATGTAACACTGACTTATATGTTCTACACATGTGGCTTAATATGGCGCTAATTCTTGTGTACTCTGAAGGATACACCTGGTGTACTGTGTACCCTGGGAGCCACAGCTGGTGTTCTGGTGTACCCTGGGAGCCACAGTTGGTGCTCCTGTGTACCCTGGGAGCTGGTATACCTGTGTACCCTGGGAGCCACAGCTGGTGTACCTGTATAAGTGTAAGTGTACCGTCAGCAGGTACGGGAGGGTGTACCGTCGGCGTGTACCGCTGGAGGAGAGCAGCAGGAACCACGCCGCCGGGAAGACCAAGATGGCGGCGTGGTTCGTCTCCCACTGTGACGCCATCAGCGGCAGGAAGCAGTACGAACACTTCTCTCATACACACACACACACACACCTCCTTGACAACACACATGATATATGCATGAGAATACATACTTGTAATTAAACATATTCATGGAATGATATGTGCGTGTTATAAACTGTGACAATAACAAAGAAAGCGTTGATTGGTGCATGTGTGGCAGGCTTGTGGAGACTCTCAGACGCTGGGTGGAGGTGGACCAGTATGGCAGGTGTGGCGGCCTCTCCTGTGGCCTCCACCAGTCAGACAAGTGTGACCTCCTCCTCAATACACACTACAAGTTCTACCTTTCCTTCGAGAACTCTCTCTGTCGCGACTACGTCACGGAAAAGTTCTTCCGGATTTTAAGGTACTGTTAATCATCCTAAATTATCATAAGTGTATCGTTTACAAACTTCACACAAAGCACTTCATTGGAATGGTTTACTCAGAAGTATCAGAATGATCCTATAATTACTTTTCATACTAATTTGCAATTTAATTATATCGATTGTAATGAGAATTCAGATGGATTTGTTACAGAAAACGGGGGAGATTATATATTTTCCTCTGCCAATAACGGATTGTTGATAGTTACTGTGTATAGCTACAGGCCAGGTGGTGGTGCAGGCTTGGAGGGGCGAGGTAGTCCAGTAACTACAGGCCAGGTGGTCCTACAGGCTGGGGGTGGGGGCGAGGTAGTCCAGTAACTACAGGCCAGGTGGTGGTGCAGGCTGGGGGGGGGGGCGAGGTAGTCCAGTAACTACAGGCCAGGTGGTGGTGCAGGCTGGGGGGGCGAGGTAGTCCAGTAACTACAGGCCAGGTGGTGGTGCAGGCTGGGGGGGGGCGAGGTAGTCCAGTAACTACAGGCCAGGTGGTGGTGCAGGCTGGGGGGGGGCGAGGTAGTCCAGTAACTACAGGCCAGGTGGTGGTGCAGGCTGGGGGGGGGCGAGGTAGTCCAGTAACTACAGGCCAGGTGGTCCTACAGGCTGGGGGTGGGGGCGAGGTAGTCCAGTAACTACAGGCCAGGTGGTCCTACAGGCTGGGGGTGGGGGCGAGGTAGTCCAGTAACTACAGGCCAGGTGGTGGTGCAGGCTGGGGGGGGGCGAGGTAGTCAGTAACTACAGGCCAGGTGGTGGTGCAGGCTGGGGGGGGGCGAGGTAGTCCAGTAACTACAGGCCAGGTGGTGGTGCAGGCTGGGGGGGGCGAGGTAGTCCAGTAACTACAGGCCAGGTGGTCCTACAGGCTGGGGGGGGAGGGGCGAGGTAGTCCAATAACTACAGGCCAGGTGGTGCTGCAGGCTGTGGGAGGGGGCGAGGTAGTCCAGTAACTACAGGCCAGGTGGTCCTACAGGCTCGGGGGGGGCGAGGTAGTCCAGTAACTACAGGCCAGGTGGTCCTACAGGCTGGGGGTGGGGGCGAGGTAGTCCAGTAACTACAGGCCAGGTGGTCCTACAGGCTGGGGGAGGGGGCGAGGTAGTCCAGTAACTACAGGCCAGGTGGTCCTACAGGCTGGGGGGGGGGGCGAGGTAGTCCAGTAACTACAGGCCAGGTGGTGCTGCAGGCTGGGGGGGGGCGAGGTAGTCCAGTAACTACAGGCCAGGTGGTGGTGCAGGCTGGGGGGGGCGAGGTAGTCCAGTAACTACAGGCCAGGTGGTGGTGCAGGCTGGGGGTGGGCGAGGTAGTCCAGTAACTACAGGCCAGGTGGTCCTACAGGCTGGACGTAGTTCCAGTAGTGTTCGGGCAGGCCAACTACGGCCTACACGCGCCGCCACACGCCTACATAGACGCCATGACCTTCCCCACGGTGAGGGCGCTGGCCGACCACCTCATCTTCCTCGATAAGAACGACACCGCTTACAACGAATACTTCAGGTGAGTTGACCAGACCACACACTAGAGAGTGAAGGGACGACGACGACGTTTCGATCCTGAGAATCGGTCCTCGACTTGAGAATGGTCCAGGACGGACCGAAACGTCGTCGGCGACCCTTACAGTTTCTAGTGTGTGGTTTGGTTAAGATATTTCAGCCACGTTATTGTGACTCCTTGTCTACACTTCAGGTGAGTCCTCGCGCCGTCTCTTGTGTAACCGGACAGTTGTCTTCAAGCCTTGACCACTGGCGAAACCTGTTGATCTTTCCTCTCTCACGGCAACTTTACATTTACTAAGAGATTTCGAGCTTGGAAGCTCCCATTGTTATTGTAAATCAAGGGACCCCTGATGTTGACAGTGTTCCTGGGGGTGACTATTGTATAACCAGGGACCCCTGATGTGACCAGGGACCCCTGATGTTGACAGTGTTCCCTGGGGGTGACTATTGTATAACCAGGGACCCCTGATGTTGACAGGTTCCCTGGGGGTGACTAGGGGGTAATGTTCCTACCTAGGTGTAATGAGGAGTGTGTGTTCGCAGGTGGAAGAGATATCACCGTGTCCCCAGCACCTGGGAGAACTGGTCCAAGCCGTACTGTGAACTGTGTGAGCGACTGCACACCGACCACACCCTCAAGATCTACCACGACATACACCAGTGGTTCGTGGAGGGCTCTAGCTGTCGGACCCGGTTCAACCACCACATAGCAGCCTTCATCAATGGTACCACATCTCTTCCATTGCATCCATATTATGTTGCAACTACACACAGCCTTCTCTCGTGATGGGCACGCGCGTGCGTGCGTGCGGGTGTGTGTGTGTGTGTGTGTGTGTGTGTGTGTGTGTGTGTATTCACTTAGTTGTATTTTACGGGGGTTGAGCTTTGCTCTTTCGGCCCGCCTCTCAACTGTCAATCAACTGTTTACTAACTACACTAACTATTTTTTTTTTCCCCACACACACACACACCCCAGGAAGCAGCCCGTGACAGCTGACTAACTTCCAGGTACCTATTTACTGCTAGGTAACAGGGGCATTCAGGGTGAAAGAAACTTTGCCCATTTGTTTCTGCCGGGTGCGGGAATAGAACCCGCGCCACAGAATTACAAGTCCTGCGCGATATCCACCAGGCTACCTGGCCCCCAGGCCAGGTAGCCACTGTGTGTGTGTGCTACCTGTGTGTGTGTGTGTGTATTCACCTAGTTGTGCTTGCGGGGTTGAGCTCTGCTTTTCGGTTCGCCTCTCAGCTATCAATCAATTAACTGTTACTAGCTACTATTTTTTCACACACACGCACACACACACACACACACACACACGCACACACACACACACACGTTGCTTCAACTATACAGGAGGCACTGAACTACAGACCAGTGTCCCTAACCTGCATATCATGCAAGCTGATGGAGAAGATTGTGCGAAGAAAGCTAGTGGAACACCTGGAGCGAAAGAACTTTGTAACACAGCATCAACATGGGTTCAGGGATGGCAGGTCCTGCCTCACAGGGTTACTTAAATTCTACGACCAGGCAACAAAAATAAGGCAAGAAAGATAAGGGTGGGCAGACTGCATATTTTTGGATTGTCAAAAAGCCTTTGATACAGTGCCACACAAGAGGCTAGTGAAAAAGCTGGAGATGCAGGCTGGAGTGAAAGAGAAGGTACTCCATTGGATAAAGGAGTACCTAAGCAACAGGAGACAACGAGTCTGTGTGAGGGGTGAGGTCTCAGATTGGCGAGACGTTACGAGTGGAGTCCGGCAGGGGTCAATCCTTGGATCTCCCAAGTCTTTCTCTCTTCCTGACTCCTGAAGGGTTTCCTCTCCCAGCTGGTACCTTGTGTTTAGCCTCCTGATCCCTACGCCTATCTTCATCACTTTGCACTTGCTCGAGATAAACTCTAGTAGCCATTTGTTGGACTATTCCTACAGTCTGTCCAGGTCATCCTATAGCCTCTTGCTGTCCTTCTCTCTCTCTTAATCCTTCCCGTAATTTTAATCTAATCTCGCAATCTCGCAGCAAACATTAAAAGGAATGAGTCTATACCTTCTGGAAGATCATTCACGTATATCAGAAACAAGACAGCTCTGAGTACAGGACCTTGCGGGACTCCGCTGGTGACATCACGCCAGCCTGAGGTCTCACTCCTCGCAGCAAGTCTCAGCTTCCTGTTGTTTATTTACTCCCTTATCCACTGGAGCACACTACCACTTACTCCAGCCTGTTTCTCCAACTTATGCAACAGTCTCTTATGAGGTACTGTGTCAAAAGCTTTCTGACAGTCCAAGAAAATGCAGTCTGCCCATCCTACTCTGTGACGAACCTCGGCGCCATCTATGATCCAGATTCCGATTTAAAACAGTTAACCCTCCTATTAATAATGTTTCCCATGCAGGCGATGAGTCACAATAACGTGGCTAAATTATGTTGACCAGACCACACACTAGAAGGTGAAGGGACGAGACGTTTCGGTCCGTCCTGGACCATTCTCAAGTTGATTGTGGACCATTCTCAAGACAATCGACTTGAGAATGGTCCAGGACGGACCGAAACGTCGTCGTCCCTTCACCTTCTAGTGTGTGGTCTGGTCAAGATAATGTTTCCCATCTTCTAGTCTGTTTTGAGCGGTGATGAGGTACCGGTGACTGATGTCAGACGGCAGAGAGAGTGAAGCAGTACGCTGGTCTACCTTGGGACGCACCTGCTGGAGCGTGCTGGCCAGGACGCTAGTGGAGCGCCGGGAGCCCTCGTCAGAGGAGTGTATATAGTGGTAGTTGTAATTGATAATAAGGGATTTTTTTATGCTTCATTTTTATTTATCTTAAACCTTACACTGCATTTCCACTGAGGTTAGGGATCTCTGAACTTAAGAAGGATCAGAGATTACAAGAACCCGGTTACGGATGAGCAGTTCGTAACATTCTCTTTCTTGCTTGTTGCTTGGTCATAGAATTTTATTAGACGTGCGAGACACAACTTTCCTTCCCTGCTCCCATGTTGCTGGTGCGTGACACAGTCCCCGTCTCTCCAGGTGTGCTACCAGGCTCTTTCTGACGATCATCTCCGTCACCTTTCATGGTATACAAGTTAAGGCCTGTAGTTTAGGGCCTCCTGCTTATACCCCTTTTTTGTGTATCGGGACTACGTTACCTTTCTTCAAACTGTCTGGTAAATCTCCCATTTTCAATGACTTGTTATACATCGTAGATAGTTACAGTGCTTGTGCCCCCTCTTTTAGTATCCATGGTGAGACGCCGCCATGTCCAACATCTTAGTCACTTCTAGATCAAGCAGATACCTCCTAACCTTATCTCTCGTAATTTCAATATCTTCCAAGGCTGTTTGGTTTATCGCCACCCCTCTTTGTTCAGGGATTTCCACTTGCTCTATTGTGAAGACCTCCTGAATCTCTAGAGTTCTTCACACACACCTCTGTCAATCTGTGTACCCATCCTCTCATTTTTTTCAGTTTCATCATCTGTTCTTTCACTGTTTTCTTCCTGATGTGGCCATATAGCAGTTTTGGTTGGGTCTTGGCTTTATTTGCTATGTCGTTTTCATACTGTCTGTCTGCTTCTCTCCTCACTCTCGGGTAACCATTTCTGGTCCTCTGGGATCTCTCTGGTGTACTCCATGCCCTTGTGCTTAGATGCCTTACATGCCTGATTGAACTACAGATTCCCCTTTTGCTTTTAGTTTTTGTCTTTCTGGGCCGCCGGGATAAACCTGTTTTCTGCCTCCTGACACTTCTGGGGTGATTTTGTCCATTATGCCTCGCACACACTTTCCACTCAGCTGTTTCCCATGGTCTTCCTGTTAGAAATGTTGTCATCACATCATACTTTTCCTTTTTTTTTTTGGTATTCCAGCCTTTTACTTTTAGGTCCATTCCTTCGTTGGGTTAATTCTACTTCCATCAGATACTCAAATGTTAAGACACTGTGGTCACTCATAGGGGGGGGGGTCTGATTTGACTTCACTTGTGTCTGACTCGTTCAGGGATAATAACTGATCAAGTCTGGCTGCTTCATCATTTCCTCTCAACTTGTGGGGCCCCTTGACATGTTGGCAGAGAATGTTTCTTGTTGCCACGTCTAATAGTTTAGCTCTCCATGTTTCTGTCCCTCTGTGGGGTTCTCTATATTATGGGGTGGTGATGTGTGAGGTGAGGAAAACATAGACGTAACAACCTGTCCTCTTAAAAAGAACGTCGCTTTTGGCTGTTTACCCGTATGGCCAAATTTGGACATAATTTGAAAATGAAAAAAAATGAAAATAAATTTGGGATTTTTTTCAACAACCGTAAGTTAAGGGTCCTCTGATAGGTTAGGTGGGCAGGAAATTCTCATAAAGTTTCAAAACGTTATGAAAAACGTTAATTTAAAGTGTCCTCTCATAACCTCTGCGCGTACGCCGGACGACTCAAATAGAAAACGGAACAGAACGTCACTTTTGTGAGTCGATTTCATTTCAAATTACGTCCAAATTTGGCCATATCGCGCATACGAGCCAAAAGTGACGTTCTTTTTAAGAGGACGGGTTGAGAAAACGAGCTAACGTAACAACATAAAAACACTTATTTAGCATTTGCTCGCTTTTAACATTAGTCAGATTCTTTTTGTTTTTCAGGCAGTAGGTGCGTGACCTCCAGCGAGCGAGGTGGTGTTGGGCCGCGAGGAACACTCCAGCAGCCGGAGACACAAGGACAGCAACTCTCCCCATGAACAACCAGTACTCATCAAGCCTTTTCACAACCACTTACGAAACCTGTACATCTTTCCTTAATCATAGTGGCTTTGTTTACATTTATTTACCTTGCCTGATATATTACAAAAGCCAAAGTAACATCAGTCCATGAAAGTGGTGATCTCACTGAAGTCAACAATTTCATTCAATATCATTCCTGCAGACCGTGTCTGAAATATTTACAAATGTTGTTGACCAGACCACACACCAGAAGGTGAAGGGACGACGACGTTTCGGTCCGTCCTGGACCATTCTCAAGTCGATGAGAATGGTCCAGGACGGACCGAAACGTCGTCGTCCCTTCACCTTCTAGTGTGTTATCTGGTCAACATACTTTAGCCACGTTATTGTGACTCATCGCCTGCATTTACAAAAGTTCCTCTACAAGCAGCTCTACTTGCAAAGTACAATACACTTTGCTCTTGCCAATATGGCTTCAGACCCCATAAAAGCACCAATGATGCAATTAGTCTGATTAACTTTATACATGCAGCTCTTGGCACGTGAGTACCTTGTGGGTGTATTTGTTGACCTTCGTACGACTCTTGACACTGCTAGCCACAATAGTCTTCTTAAACTACAACACTGTGGAGTCAGAGGTCGTTCCCTCCAATACCTTCAGTCTTACCTTACTGACAGGCTCCAGTATGTTTCTGTGAATAGTTCTATTTCTCCCACCCTACCCATCAACATTGGTGTTCCTCAGGGCAGCATACTTGGCCCTCTCCTCTTTCTCGTCTACATTAATGACCTTCCAAATGCCTCTCAACATATCAAGGCGCTCGGCCATCTCAAGCTATTTGTTGATGACACAACCTTCATTTTCTCCAGTCCTCGCCCTCTTGTTCTGAATGACACAGTGAATACTGAACCACAAGAGGACCATCTTTGGTTAACTGAGACACTCACGGAACACCGCTAGTGAAAATAGCCGGTGAGTTCCGGAGGCGGTCCCGACCTGCTCGGAGGCGGTCCCGACCTGCTCGGAGACGGTCCCGACCTGCTCGGAGGCGGTCCCGACCCGCTCGGAGGCGGTCCCGACCCGCTCGGAGGCGGTCCCGACCCGCTCGGAGGCGGTCCCGACCCGCTCGGAGGCGGTCCCGACCCGCTCGGAGGCGGTCCCGACCTGCTCGTAGGCGGTCCCGACCTGCTCGGAGACGGTCCCGACCCGCTCGGAGGCGGTCCCGACCCGCTCGGAGGCGGTCCCGACCCGCTCGGAGGCGGTCCCGACCCGCTCGGAGGCGGTCCCGACCCGCTCGGAGGCGGTCCCGACCCGCTCGGAGGCGGTCCCGACCCGCTCGGAGGCGGTCCCGACCCGCTCGGAGGCGGTCCCGACCTGCTCGGAGACAGTCCCGACCTGCTCGGAGGCGGTGAGGTCGGACACCTACAAGTTGCTCTACAGCAAGAGGCCGCGGTGAAGAGGCGCGTAGCCTTCAACAGGACGCCGGGTAATAGTGACTGAATATCTTCTCGCCTGTGAGGGAGGTCAGGCACAGTTGCGGTTATTTATTAGCCAATTAGTGACTAACGTGAGTAAACTATGGTTATTTATCGGCCAATCCCTTTTCCTTGCTCACTTTTCTTCACACTCCCGCTCCATCTCCGTCTTCACCGACGGGTCCCAGTCTGCGGACGGTGTAGGCTGCTCTGTTGTGTTTCCTGACACATCTATATGTGTCGCCTGCCTCCGGAGACTAGCGTCTTCACGGCTGAACTTTATGGTATTCTCTATGCTCTTCGTCTCCTGTTTTCTCGCGGTCAATCCTCCTTTGTGGTGGTAGTTGACTCTCGTAATGCTCTCATGGCTCTGGAGCCCTGTAATCTGGTCCACCCGGTGGTCGTCGAGATTCAACATTGGCTGCTTCTTATCTCCAGTAAATTTAAGACAGTTGAGTTTTGCTGGGTTCCAGCCATGTTGGTGTGTGTACTCGCCTAGTTGTGCTTTCGGGGGTCGAGTTTCGGCTCTTTGGTCCCGCCTCTCAACTGTTAATCAACTGGTGTACAGGTTCCTGAGCCTACTGGGCTTCATCATATCTACATTTAAAGCTGTGTATGGAGTCAGCCTCCACCACATCACTTCCTAGTGTATTTCATTTGTCAACTACTCTGACACAAAAAAATATAATATCTCTATGGCTCATTTGGGCACTCAATTTCCACCTGTCTCCTAGTGCGTGCGCCCCTTGAGTTAAATTGTCTATTTTTATCTACCCTATCAATTCACTTGAGAATCTTGTATGGTGTAATCATGTCCCCTCTCTTTTTTTTGTCTTCCAGCAACATGAGGATTAATTCCCGTAGTCTCTCCTCGTAGCTCATACCTCTCAGCCCGGGTACTAGTCTGGTGGCAAACCTTTGAACCTTTTCCCGTTTAGTCTTATGCTTGACTAGATATGGACTCCATGCTAGAGCTGCATACTCAGTGTTGGTCTGACATATGTGGTATATAATGTTCTGAATGATTCCTTACTCAAGTTTCTAAAGGCCGTTCTTATGTTAGCCAACCTGGCATATGCCGCTGATGTTATTCTCTTTATATGGGCTTCATTGGACAGGTTTGGCGTGATATTAACCCCCAGGTCTTTCCCTCTCTGATTATTGAACAATTTCATCTCCCAAATGATTCCTTGTATCTGGCCTCCTGCTCCCTACACAAATCTTCTTTACATTACATTTGCTTGGGTTAAACTCTAACAACCATTTGTTCGACCATTCCTTCAGCTTGTCGAGGTCTTCTTGAAGTCTCAAGCTGTCCTCCTCTGTCTTAATCTTTCTCATAATTTTGGCGTCGTCAACAAACATTGAGAGGAATGAGTCTACACCCTCTGGGAGATCATTTATGCATATCAGAAACAGGATAGGACCGAGTACAGAGCCCTGTGGGACTCCGCTTGTGACTTAACGCCAATCTGAGATCTCGCCTCTCGCTGTAACACACTGCTTCCTATTGCTTAGGTACTCCCTTACCCACTGAAGTACCCTACCGTTTACTCCTGCCTGTTTCTCCAGTTTATGCACTAACCTCTTATGGTGTCAAGGGATTTCCGACTGTCCAAGAAAAAGCAGTCCGCCCATCCTTCTCTTTCTTGCTTAATCTGTCACCTGATCGTAGAATTCTATTAAGCCTGTAAGGTAAGATTTACCCTCCCTGGACCCATGTTGATGGGTTGTCACGAAGTCCTTTCTCTCCAGAAGTGTTACTAGGTTTTTTCTCACAATCTTCTCCGTCACCTTGCATGGTATACAAGTTAAGGACACTGGCCTGTAGTTCAGTGCCTCTTGCCTGTCACCCTTTTTGTATATTGGTACTACATTAGCAGTCTTCCATATTTCTGGTAAGTCTCCCATCTCCAGTGACCTACTATACACTATGGAGAGTGGTAAGCAGAGTGATCCTGCACACTCTTTCAATACCCATGGTGAGATTTCGTCCGTACCTTTCTCACGTCCAGATCCAACAGATGCCTCTTGACCTCATCTCTGGTAATTTCGAACCTTTCCAAGGCCACGTGGTTCGCTGCCACCTGTGTCCTTAAATGAGCGTGCAGACGCTGCCGCTAAGGAAGCTATCCGCTCTTGTCCCATCTCCCGTGAAGGTATTCCTTATTCCGACTTTTACCTGGTTATTCATTCCTCCATCCTTACCCGTTGGCAGGGTTGTTGGTCTTCTGTTACTAGTAACAAGTTGCGTACTCTTAAGAGAAGTGTGTCCCTGTGGCCTTCCTCCTACCACCGTAACCAGCGGTGGGAAACGGCTCTGGCAAGGTTGCTTATTGGCCATACATGCTTAACTCACGGTCACTTAATGGAGAGCCACCTTGCTCCTTATTGTCCTAACTGCATTGTCCCTCTTACAGTTGTGCATATCCTTGTTGAATGTCCCGACCGTCTCTTACGATCACTTGTCCCTCAATAGAATTATTGGTAAATCGGATACCTTTGATATCGTTCCCCTTATGCTTTTTGGTTCTCGTATTGGCATCCTTAGTGATATTTAGCGCCCTCTGATTATCCCGCACAGTTGATGGAGCTACATAGCTTTCCCGGCTTGACGCTCCTTTGATAATTACTTACTTATCGTCCAGTCATTGAGTAATCACTGAGCAACGTGAGTAAACAACGGTACTGTACATGCTTAACGTCAGCTCGAGCAGCGGAGGCAGTAGTCGGGTATCTTCAGGCGCGGGAGCGAATCAGTGCAGAAGCGGCACTGGCGTGAAACCAACTAGGGGGTGCACGTCCGACGGAGCGACACACACTCTTGGGGACGACGAAGCGGCACTCACTCTTTTGATGACGACGGAGCGACACTCTTGGGGACGACGGAGCGACACACACTCTTGGGAACGACGGAGCAACACACACTCTTGGGGACGACGGAGCGACATACACTCTTGGGAGCACCAACGGTGTTGACGGCGGCGGAGCTCTCCAAGGACGCGTCCCAGCACCTGGCACAAGACTGGTTCAGGTGCACAGACACTCTGGTGTCACGACACAGTGGCGACAAACACAGGTGCCGCTCAGTGCATGGTGTGCTCAGCACTGGCGGGTCTGGCCAGAAAGTGGCTGGGTGACAAGGCGTAGAGCCCCGTTATTGGCTAGGAACACCTGGAACAGTCAGCTCAAACACTTCGCCGTACACCGTATCTCAGATCAAAAGTTAAGGACTCTATTTTTTAAATAAGTTCCAATGTCTCGTAATGCTACCTCACAGTACCTTCAGCACCGTATCTGTGGACATGTATAGTGACATGTCCACAGATACGGTGCTGAAAAATCAATTGACAGACCTTAGTGTCGCTTACCTCCAGAGACTAGCATCTTTACAGCGGAGCTTTATGCTATTCTCTATGCTCTTCGTCTCCTGCTTTCTCGTTGTCAGTCTTCCTTTGTGGTTGTTGTTGACTCTCGTAGTGCCCTCATGGCTCTCGGGTCCTTTAATCCGGTTCATCCAGTATTTATCGAGATCCAGCATTGGCTGATTCTTGTTCACAGTAAATTTAAGTCCGTTGAATTTTGTTGGGTTCCCAGCCACATTGGTGTGTCTAAATGAGCGTGCGGATGCTGCCGCCATGGAAGCTGTCCGCTCTTGTCCCATCTCTCGTAAAGGTATTCCATATTCCGACTTTTACCCGGTTATCCATTCCTTCATCCTTACCCGTTGGCAGGCTTCTTGGTCGTCTGTTACTGGTAACAAACTCCGTACTCTTAAATGTTGTGTTTCCTCGTGGCCGTCCTCCTACCACCGTAACCGGCGGTGGGAAACGGCTCTGGCGAGGATGCGTATTGGCTATACTCGTTTAACCCATGGTCACTTGATGGAGCGCCGCCCTGCTCCTTATTGTCCTAATTGCATTGTCCCTCTTACGGTCGTGCATGTCCTTCTTGAATATCCTGACTTCCGGGACGAGCGTGTGTCTTGCTTTCCGACTGTCCCTCGCGGTCACCTGTCCGTCAATAGAATTCTTGGTGACTCGGATACTTTTGATATCGTTCACCTTATGCGTTTTTGTTTTCGTATTGACATCCTTGGTGATATTTAGCGCCCTCTGATTATTCCGCACGTTTGATGGTGCTACATAGCCTTCCCGGTTTGGTGCGTTCTTTTGATAATTACTTACTTACTTGACAGACCTTAAATGATTCCCAGTTTGCTTCTGACAGCTTGGCACAGTTCTACCCCAGCCGTGGGATAGAACTGGGTGCGAGGAAGGGGAGCGATCTAGAAAGTTGTGAACTTGTGATGCAGTGACTTTGATGGATGACGGATAAGACGATTCCTAGACTTTTCAGGTAGCAATGACCAGGAGACAACAACAGAAAAATGTGCGCAGAGAGTTAAGTGATACCGAGAGTGATGAACGCGTGAAGCAGTGTTATAATCGACGACAGACGGGACCTGGGCTACAAAGTTCTATACAAACTGATCAGGAAAATCTCACCGGAGGGATGCAACATGACCACATACAGCAAGAGTCACAGGTTAATGGAAGGAAGCGGCTGTTATTTCCCCTCGACATGTCAGCTAACTTTTCATCAAAAGTTCAATTGGCCAAGGAATTTTGTGAATATGAACCATTATTTAAGGAGGGTGTTCACCGGTCCTACACAACGGTTGGGACAGAAGAGACAGTGGAACATTTAACATCTGACGGACTCAAGAATGTTGTTTTGGTTACTCCTGAAGTGGGAATAAGTTACACTAAAGTTATTGTTTTTAAGTATCCTACATACTTGGATCCTGAATTTCTTCATCTCAACAATGAAAGAAAGTGTTGTGTGGGCTAAGAGGAACATTGTACGTGGTGAAAACCAAAGCCAGATTGTTACTTTGATAAATGGTGAGGCTCCAGAAAGAATTATTGTACAAGGACTTGGATACAGGAAAGTGGCAAAATATATTGAGGAGCCTAAATTATGCATGAAGGTATTCTCGCCGGGGACATACGGCTTGTCGAGGCATCCACAAGGCTGGTTCCTCTCTACGTCCCATGAAGCCCGTGTGAGAGATTCCAAGCCAGTAACCATAAGCAGGGTAAACTAGGCTCCGAAGAAAGGCAAGATCGTACAGCAGGAACAAGGCAGGAACAGTGGAAAGACAACGATAGCCTCCGTGACCAACGTTTGGGAGAGAGGCACGGCGACGATTAAGGACAGCCTAGTGGCTATCAAAGTCAGTAGGAAAGCCACTTTCCTAGTGGGATATGAAGCCGAAAAAGTGTAGCCTGTGTTGATGAGGTGCAGGGTAGCTTTCACACGCGTTATTCACTTCTTTCCACCTTTTGAAGTGAGAGAGTTAATTCATTAGCTCCCTCACCTCTCATTAATCTAATCGCCGAGGCTTCATTTATCTATGAAATTATATTCCCAATACCCTGTAAGTTTAATCATATCATCATTATTTTAGTAATAGTATTTCTTGGACCATGAGAATAATCTTGGGATTATTCTCATGGCTTCTTTTTTTTTTACCTTCTCCAACTTGCTTAGTCTGCCTTTACCAACATAAGAAATGACAGAGGCAGCAGAATCAATAAGAGATCTCAGTGTGCCATGTGATTACCATTGGAGTGTGAAATGCAAAATATTATTAATAATTGTGTACTGTATGGGTTTGTGAGCCCCTTGAGGGAACTTAAATAGACGAGGGTAGAAGTAGCCTACGCTACTCTATCCTCGTGAGATGTACTTACTTTTTCTTAATAAACTTGAACTTGACAGCTTCACCAGACTCGCAAGATTCTCCCTTCACCCAGCCAGAGTTTAACACAACTCAGTAGCTTGGGTTTCCTCGCAAATGGACGTTACATAACAGCTAAATTAATATAATTGATAACAATGATAATTAACTGTAATCAACGAACTTATTGTTTTTATAATTGTTGAGAGATGGAGGCCCAGACGTTGACGGGGTGCCGACACCCCGGTCAAGACCCCGGTCAAGACCCGGTCAAGACCCCGGTCAAGACCCCGGTCAAGACCCCGGTCAAGACCCCGGTCAAGACCCCGGTCAAGACCCCGGTCAAGACCCCCAGGCCCTACTGGTTAGGATGTTCGGTAATATGTATATTGCTTGTGATGTGTGTCTATGTATGTATTAACACGATGTACTGAACGGTGTGAGAATAGCTTGAGCTACCTCATCCCTTGGTGTGTATTTTACCTCAATAAACTTATTTCAATTTCAATTTTAATACTGGTTAGGGTTAGAGCTTTGGGTTTGTTGTGTCCTCTGTAGCAGGAAGTCACTGTGAAGTCATGCGTCACCGTCTTACTACCAGCGACTTCACTGTACTAACTTCCACTTGCTCAAGACTTGACCTCGACGTCTTGGAGGTCAACAGAAGGCCCGAGTAGAACAACATGTTAACATCGTGTTCTCACTCGGTAGTTTAGGTTTTTTTACCTCTAAAATATTTCTTGTATATTATTTCAGCGTTGTTGTATTTTAATGTATATTGTTTTCATAAATCTTCGAACTTTTTAACTTATATTTTGGCCAATTTTATTGTTGTGAAATTTTGTTCCCTTTTTGGAACCGACGACGAACTGTTGTTATCAAAACTTTGTTTTGACAAATAAATGAAGAAGAAATATGTCTTTTATCTTATATTTTATCTCTTCTTCATATTTTTTATATTTTCAAATATATATATATATATATATATATATATATATATATATATATATATATATATATATATATATATATGAAAATTGTATGGGTTCGAGTCACTTGTGGGGTGTGAGTTTTCATTCGCATATAGTCCTGGGGACCATTCAGGCTTGTTCGCATATATATATATATATATATATATATATATATATATATATATATATATATATATATATATATATATATATATATATATATATATATATATCCCAACCCAATATGCAACCGAAAACTCGTCACCCCTGAAGGATTCTACCCCAGACAGCCAGGAGGCCCAAACACCTTAGCGTGTCCAGTAATTTCACCACTAGGCCACAATGACTATTGTAAGAATTGGAGGTCGTCAGACCCTTTACTCAGGTCCCACAGCACTCGGGACTTGTTTCATAGAGGCTGAAGATTTCTTCACACGCCTCCAATGCTGGACATGATGTTGTTTAAGATTCAGCTACTAGGAACAAAAAGTTCCAAGTAGCACGGGCTATGGTGAGCCCGTAGTGGACTTACCTGGCACAGGAGCGGTGCTGTAACTACGCCGGACAGGAACCTAAGATGCAGCGGGCATTTCCCCTCTGGATCGCTGCCTTGAGATTACACTCCGCAGCTACACTGAGGCGCTGGAAAAGAAAACTTGCCACCCAAGGGTCTCTTCTGGTTTTAATGAGCCTGGAACCAAGATCCTTAAGAAACCTCCTTGCACTCTCTCTCTCCATGGACCAATGGTCTCGGATCTTACTGGAACGAACTTGTATCAGTGATCTATTTCCCTGTACTTGGTTGACTTGTCTCTTTCTCTGTGTGTCGCCGCAACTCCTGCTTGGCCGACAGAGAGGTTGATGTATGTGGCTGCCAGTGTGGATACACAAGTATAATCCCAAGCAAATTGTCTGCCATTTTTTCAAGCCTGCAGTGTGATTCCATCTGGTCGGCCAGCAAAGCTAACAGAGTTACGAGATTGTGAGGTTCTCTCTTTGCTGGACACTGGGCAAAGGCAAGGCTCCTCTTTATGATGTCATTGACTTTGTCGTGTCGTGAGTGCCAACCGCCGATTTTCCACAGTGCAGGATATGCAATCCATATTAGTCTGCATCTGCCTCAATGCAAATACACCTATGAATAGTGTGGATAGGGGCAGCAAGACGGAGAGCGACTGCAATACGGAGCTCCTGTGGATCAAGACGTGTGCCTGTCACAGACACAGGGACTGCCAAAAAGAAGTCCCCTGCATGGGTTCGTCCACGATCGTCCACGCCCCACAACTGCACAGCTGTGGGGCGTGGACGATCACTGGGGGTTGTTGTTGCCTCCAGCAAAGCTGTGGCTTCTTTGTCTATAATAGGGCTGTCCCAACTGGTTTGTTTCTTGGCCTTCAGCATGGTTGGTGTGAGTGCTGGGTCTGCCATGGTACCCCACTCTGTGTTACACGGGTCATGTTGCACTACATGACCCGTGTAGTGGGAGTCCTGCATCCCTGCTTCTTCACCCAGCTTGTCAGGAAGAATTTCCTTGACCAAGTCATCTGATGCTGAGGAGGAAGACAGGAAGGCTGGGACAGCAATTTGGGTGACAGCTCGGCACCAAGGCCACTGAGCCTGACAGGAAGAGTGGCTTGTTTCCACTGGCACTCATTGAGGGAGAGATTGACAACTTTTTCTAGCATGGTCTTCAGTAAGAAGTCACACTCTTCAAGCTTTGGGCTGTCGTAAGATGGGGCGCACCTCAGAAAGTAGGTTAGCCTCGGAAGGGATAGGCATTTAGTGAGGAGATAAAAAGCATCGTGGGCATCGATGTTACCTATTCTGTCTTCCATCCTCCTGAGGTATGTGATTTTCTTATCGAAGTTCTCCTAAATGGCATTAGACCTGAGGGATGGGGGGCTCCAAGGAGGGCTCCAAGGAGGATGCTGTTCACAGCCCTAACGACATGGGCTCCGAGCAAGACGGATCTTATTCTAGCTACGATGTCTGGGTTGGAGGAGACTACTTCACACTTGGAAGGGTTCAGGAAGAGACCCAGGCTTACTTCTTGCTCCTTTATTTTTCTGATGTCTTCCAAGAGGTGGTCTAGGGAGCCAGCTATGGGGCCATCATCCAAAAACCAGATGTTAACTCGCTGGACAAGCTTTCTGTGATTTCTTTTAAGAGCAAAAAAGAAGAGGAGCTAGAAGATCAACTGGCTGAACAGCTTCACGTGATCTGATTTCGTGTTTGCCAAAGAACAGTTTTGATTTACCACTGTAACAAGATAGAGTGAACAGGTAAAGGCAGGGAGTTTGTAGGATGAGAGATGAGGAATGTGTGTTGGTGAAGGGTATATATATATATATATATATATATATATATATATATATATATATGAATATATATATATATATATTATATATATATATATATATATATATACGATACATATATATATATATTATTTATATATATATATATATATATATATATATATATATCTATATATATATATATATATGTCGTACATAGCCAGAACGCACTTCTCAGCCTACTATGCAAGGCCCGATTTGCCTATTAGGCCAAGTTTTCATGAATTAATTGTTTTTCGACTACCTAACCTACCTAACCTAACCTAGCTACCTAACTTTTTCGGCTACCTAACCTAACCTACCTATAAAGATAGGTAAGGTTAGGTTAGGTAGGTTGGTTAGGTTCGTCATATCTACATTAATTTTTAACTCCATAAAAAAAAAATGACCTCATACATAATGAAATGGATAGCTTTATCATTTCATAAGAAAAAAATTAGAGAAAATATATTAATTCATGATTGGCTTATTAGGCAATGGGGGCTTGCATAGTAGGCCCAAAAAGTGAGTTCTGGCTACTAGGTACGACATATATATATATATATATATATATTATATATATATACTTATATATACATATATATATATAATATATATATATATATTTTATTATATATATATATATATATTATATATCTATATATTAGTATATTTTTGTAGCAGTCTTTCCTGTAGACATATGTTATTAAATATGACCGAAACAATCAGATTAATAATTCTAACAACGAATTTTCTCAATTTTCCTTTTTTTGTTTTTACTGATGACTGATTTTTCATTTACCGTCATCAGTAAAAACAAACATAAGGAAAATTGAGAAATTCGTGTTAGAATTATTATCTTACTTTTTCGGTCATATTTTAATAACATATATATATATATATATATATCTATATATATATATTATATCTATATATATATATAATATATATATATATATTATATATATTAGTATATTTTGGTAGCAGTCTTTCCTGTAGACATATATTATAAATATGACCGAAGAAGAAGATTAATAATTCTAACACGAATTTTCTCGATCTTCTTATATTTCTTTTTACTGTGGACGGTAAATGAAAATCAATTCTCCAAAATTCATTTTTATTTCTAGTCTGACGCGACACTTTGAGCGCGTTTCGTAAAACTTATTAACATTTTCAAGGACTTCAGTTTATCCACACAAACTTATGACGGAACAGCATTGGCTCTTATACCTGCATTTGGTGAGGTGATGTAATACAATAGTGGGGTGAAAAACAAACTTTCAACAAAACAGAAAACGGAACATGGGTATAGATTTGAACTGCAGAAGGCCTATTGGCCCACATTTCTTGATGTTTCTATATTGGAGCGGAGTCTTGAAGTGGGTAGAATATAGTTGGTGTTAATTGGCTGTTGATTGCTGGTGTTGACTTCTTGATGTGTAGTGCCTCGCAGATGTCAAGCCGCCTGCTGTCGCTGTATCTATCAAGATTTCTGTGTTGTTTGTTAAGACTTCTCTGGTGATGGTTTGGGTTGTGGAAGAGATTATATTTCCTTAATGGAGCCCTGTTGCTTATGCATCGTTAAACGCCTGGAAAGAGATGTTGTTGTCTTGCCTATATACTGGGTTCTTTGAGGGCTTACAGTCCCCAAGTGGGCATTTAAAGGCATAGACGACGTTGTCTCTTTTAGAGCGTTCTGCTCCGTGTCTGGAGAGTTTCTCATGAGTAGGCTGGCCGTTTTTTTTGGTTTTATAGTAAATCGTTAGTTGTATCTTCTGATTTTTGTCTGTAGGATAACATTTTCTATTACAATATCTTTCAGGACCCTTTCCTCCGTTTATGAGCTGTGGAGAAGAAGTTCCTGTAAAATAGTGTAATAGGGTTACAGTGTTGTATTAGTTGTCTCTTCAGAGGTTGCATGGCGTTTCACTCCTTCTTATGATGTAAGAAGGAAAGAAGGAAAGTCGCCTGTACCAATAGGAATGTCTGGGTAGTTAAATTCAATATGTTAAAACTGTGCTTTGTAGTAAGTATAGTAAGTGTGGAGAAAACGTAGTGAGGGTGCTGCCACCTGTTTGTGAATAAAAAAGTTTTTACACACGACTCCAACCCGTCCGTGACTCAAGTCCATTCCATCCAGCGGTCGACCCCACAGACGCATTCATCAATTTTTACATACTGTTCATTCAAAACGGGAATTTTCTCAAACACAAATTAATATTATAATATATTAGCATATTGTGCATATACAGGCATAGGTTAGGTTAGGTGTCTAGATTCTCTTTGCGATTATTTGTATTTGTAGTACGTGGGTGAAGAATTTACAGCGTTGTGGTTCGAACAAAATTCGTCAGTGAAGCACTTGTTCCGGAAGTGTTCGGGTATTAAGACCACCTCATTAGCTTACTTAACAACCAGAAAATATATTATAGTCATATTTAAACAAAGAAAATGTTACTTACGGAGAATTTGTGATAGTGTTCCGTAGAGCGGTGTTACTTGAAGGGTCCTTGTTCACTCGTGTCCACGAACGATCGACTCTAGGCAGGGAATCACCGTAGTTCAGATATAACACTGCAGTAACAGCCAGGAGTAAAGCCAGTCCACTGTAACAACACCAGATGTAACACTCCAGTAACAGCCGCTGTAACAAGTACACTAAGAAAGCAACACTAGATGGAGTTACACGGTAACGAGTGAGAATATGGGTCCGGGTCACTGTTACCACTCCACCAAACAGCTTGGAAAAGATCAGGAAACCTGAGACGATGTTTGTGACACACAGACTTTTGTGTCACTGAAGGAGCCGTAAGTATTCGTCTAGGGTAATTTATATATATTTCATAAAAAAGATATAGATAAAGATAAACACTAGAAATATATATATATATATATATTATATATATATATATATATATATATATATATATATATATATATATATATAATGTTCCCAAGCCATAAGTGACTAAAAACTCTATGACCCAGCCGGGGTTCGAACCCACACAGTCGGAGGTGACCGCCAGGTGCCCACAGGCCTCACGGATGTATATACTAACACACAGTTTTAAATACTTCCTTACAGTGTACCTGCAAACATTTTTGTAATTTTGCAACAAATTACCTTCTTAAACTTATATGCTAGCTTAAGGAGCTTCCCAAAACACTCCGCGTGTTAGTGACTTCACGAGGATGTTAAACTTTAAGTCTCTGTACCCTCACGAACCCAATGTACCTTTATGTATGTAAATAAATAACATAAATTAATAATTAAATAACATGGCCGGAGCAGGGGGGGGGGGGGTGGAGAAGTAGCCTAAGCTACTCTATCCCTTTAAGATGTATTTCTTTCTTGTCTCAATCAACATTCTTGAAATTGAACGGTCGGAACAGAGGTCTGGCTCAGGGAACACAGCGCTCCTTGACCGCTGTGTTCCGCTGCTCCATCACCACACAACTGTGGCAGGTTACTTGCCACCTCGCTGCTCCTGCCCCTCCAGTGTTACTTACTAGTTGACCAGACCACACACTAGAAGGTGAAGGGACGACGACGGTTCGGTCCGTCCTAGACCATTCTCACAATGGACTTGAGAATGGTCCAGGACGGACCGGAAGGTCGTCGTCCCTTCACCTTCTAGTGTGTGGTCTGGTCAATATACTTCAGCCACATATGTGACTCCTCGCCTGCACTTACATTTATAGCACTGTTTCATCTTCTCGCCTCCACCGGAACAAGGAACACTTGGTTGTGACTTGTTACGGAGCACTTGGCACTGGCCCTCACGGAACTCTGAGGAGTAAAGACATTAACAATTTGGTTAAGGAACGCATTTAAAACTGCTAAGGAACTTCAAGCAGCGACACGTTGTTAAGGAGCGTAACAGTCCCTAGGAGAGAGGCACAGTCTGGGAGTGTCAGTAACGCGTGACTCCGACAGGTGACGGAGGAGCCGCCACCGTCGTCATGGCTGCCTGCTCCTCAACACAGCCGGGGAGTTGATCAATTCTCAGCGGGGGTCGTGCCCCCCTGCCCCCCTCCCCCACGACACACTCTCCCCAAATGGTGTGATAGTGAGAGACAGAGCCTCGCTTGACCCATGTGGTGGTGTGTGTGTGTGTGTGTGTGTGTGTGGTGTGTGTGTGTGTGTGTGTGTGTGGTGTGTGTGTGTGTGT
>WNGS01028583.1:1470241-1482390 GCA_020271785.1 Procambarus virginalis | reverse complement strand
AAAAGACAGGAAAATTAAGCTTGCAATTATAATTTGTGAAACATAATAAGCCAAACATTAGTAATTGATACAGCCTGTAATTTGTCAAGACCTGCGAGGCTCTGCTGGAGTTGAGGTCATTAAAGTAGGCTCTACATCTTGCTAGGCTAGCATACAACTATGCAACCGTTTGTAATCAACAGGAGCGTGGAACTTAGTTTAACCATTGGTTTAATGTACAATATTTTATAGTATGAAGGCAAGTCTCCGCCGCCAGCCCCACCCCCTCTGAATTTGCCACGTTTGGCGTGGTTTTGTACAGTTGTATAGTTACTCTTAATGTTCCAGACAGCCTTCATCAAGATATTTATGGCAAATCTGGGAGAAAAAACAAAAATTTATTCCATATTTAACAATTATAGCATAGGTTGTGAAAAAAATACCATGGATACTTTACACAAAATCTCAAGTGCTAGAGCGGCGTGTTGCAGAACTACTCAACCATGGCACTACGAAGCCTTGCGAGCCCATATTACAACGGCCTGGCCGTCCACCAAATATTCCTAAAGCTCAGTTACCCAATAAAACGCCTAATTTTACGCACGTGCAACCCACCACACATGATCCACGACATTTACACCCAGACAAACAGAAGACTCACCATCCTGCGGAGTGAAGCAAGAGAGTATGGAGAAGGCGAGCCTACACGAAGACCGTTGCTGGCCACACTCGCGGTTCCTCAACTGATAATTCGGCCAAGTTTTGCTCTTCGGGTCGAGTGTGACGTCACACCAAGAACGGAAAGTTCAAATTATCACTAACTGTCTACCGAAAGTTTGACAGTCACAATCACTCGCCCTGTCCATTACTGCCTCTGTCTCTCACCAGGTGGCAGCACCCTCACTACGTTTTCTCTTCATTTTAACAATAATTGTGTCGGGGGCAACCCGTCCTCACACTAGGCTGGTTAAAGCAGCGGCCGTCCTCCCCAGACGCATTCATCAGTTTTAACATACTGTATATTACAAATTGGTTTGTTCTTATATATAAGTAAATATTATTATACATAAAAAATATATATATATATATATTATATATATATATATATATATATATATATATATATATATATATATATATATTGATATTGTTAGGCTTAGGTTAGGTTAGGTTAGGTTGTATCTGTAGTACGTGGGTGAAGCGTTTATAGCAATCCGTCCTCGACTCAAGTCCATTACATTCAGCAGTCGACCCCACAGACGCATTCATAAATTTTAACATGCTGTTCATTCAAAACGGGAATTTTCTCCAAGTATAAATTAATATTATAATATATTGGCATATTGTGTATATATAGGTATAGGTTAGGTTAGGTGTTTAGGTTCTGTTGGCGATTATTTGTATTTGTAGTACGTGGGTGAAGCATTTATAGCGTTGTGGTTCGAACAAAATTCGTCGGTGAAGCACTTGTTCCGGAAGTGTTCGAACGTCAGCAGTTGTGAGTCGTGTGTAAACCGGTTTTCATTCATAAACAGCTGGGGTTTGGTGGGTGCATGGAATCACTTTTGTATCTTTGTTTGGAGGACGGGCTGTTTATAGACTTGTAGTTCGAACAGAGGACGTGAGCGAAGCAGTTGTTCCGGAAGTGTTCGGACGTCATCAGTTGTGAGTCAGCCCGTCCTCCAAACAAAGACCCAAAATAATTCCATCCACACCACCACCCCCCTATTTTTTTTTAAAGGGTTTACGCACGACTCACAGCTGATTTCGTTCCTCCAGAGGTTGATAGGCCTTATAACCCTCCAGAGGTTGATAGGTCTTAATACCTCCAGAGGTTGATAGGTCTTAATAACCCTCCAGAGTTGATAGGACCTTAATAACCCTCCAGAGGTGATAGGCCTTAATAACCCACCAGAGGTTGATAGGTCTTAATAACCCTCCAGAGGTTGATAGACCTTAATAACCCTCCAGAGGTTGATAGGTCTTAATGACCCTCCAGAGGTTGATAGGTCTTAATGATCCTCCAGAGGTTGATAGGTCTTAAAACCCTCCAGAGGTTGATAGGTCTTAATAACCCTCTAGAGGTTGATAGGCCTTAATAACCCTTCAGAGGTTGATAGGTCTTAATACCCCCAGAGGTTGATAGGTCTTATTAACCCTCCAGAGGTTGATAGGTCTTAATAACCCTCCAGAGGTTGATAGGCCTTAATAATCCTCCAGAGGTTGATAGGCCTTAATAACCCTCCAGAGGTTGATAGGTCTTAATAACCCTCCAGAGGTTGATAGGCCTTAATAACCCTCCAGAGGTTGATAGGCCTTAATAACCCTCCAGAGGTTGATAGGCCTTAATAACCCTCAGAGGTTATTAAGTAAGCATCTGGGTTAGGTTAGAGGAGTTCAGTGTCACCTTTATTCCTGCATTTCTTATTTTTATTACCACCTTTCACCCTGGTAAGCGTCTGGTTCTGGGAGAGTGGTTCAGGTTCACCTGTGTTCAGGGGTGCGGCTCACAGTGCCCAGTTGTCATGTGTACACAGCCCCTCTTGAGCCGCCATGACTCCCCGCACTCTCCTTACTGTGGGATGATCTCTCAGTCTCCCTTAGTTAGTTATAGTCAACTATCACTCAAGTTATAGCCGTGTGTGTCTCTCTCACTAGCCAGGGAGCCTCACCAGGACTAGAGCAAAACCCATCTATCATACGAGATAATATTCCTATATCTCCTACTGTAAACAGACGTCGACCTCTCACCTGGCACTGAGCCTTTCACGTCCAAAAAACACAATCAAGCGCTCCCTTAACCCTCAGTGTGTCTGATCCTCTGTTCTATTCCTCGAGGTCCACTATCAAATACATCTGTCTGGGTCCTCAAAATCAGGTTAGGTACACCATGCAGTTCCTCCAGTCTGCTGCATCTGAAGTCCTCCTCGAATGTCAGTGACGCTCTCTCACATGGCTTCACACACAGACGTGTAGCTCTCTACACTACTTAAAGATTCACTATGTCTATGGAGTTCCGCTCCTCACTGGAAGTGTTATTCCACCTTGCAGTTTAACTCCCGCGATGAGTTTCAGCTCACACTTGGAGTTCAGCATACACTCAGCCTCTGGTACGACGTTCCTTCACTAACTTCTCCCACACAAACCATGCCATTATAAAGTGTTGTCCAGACCAATCATAAATAAATGTATTCACAGCAAATATACTCCTCCACCCAACATCCTTTCAAAGACTATGGCGTCGCTGCGAGGTGGGTCCTCCCCCCACCACTTACTTCCTCTTATAGAAGCAACACAATTAGAGTTCCACAAAGGCGCGACCGACACACACACTTCCAGGTCGCCTTTAGTTTATTAAAATCACAGAGAAATGGTGCACAAAGTCCCCAACAGCTTCCTCACACTTGCAGACAAGCAGCCTTCACTCCAGCACTAACACAGGGAACTATATTCTTCCTTCTTCCAGGCGATCAACAAAGTACAACCACCTCTGACGACTGCTATAACTCAAGTGAGGTCATGACCTCCTGCTACCATCATTTCATGTCACCAAAGTATCGACATCTCATTTCATGTCACTTGTTACCAACGCCCATCCTCTGCTAGTGTCCTGAGATCACTCACTGTCGTTTACTCAATTATTTACTATATACATCTTTCCTCTGACCTCTCAATCAGGTCCTGAAGGCAGAATAACTCTCACTGGAGTAGACTCGTTCCTCCCAGGCTACATGGGGTCATGACGCAATGAAGTTAAATATTTTTTGTTAAGATGTCTTCCAATATGCATGTCCAATATGTCCAGGTATCACCCTTCATCAAAACAAGGGCTGGGACCTCTAACAAGCCGCTGGCTTACTGTCCCCGTACTAGCAAGATGGTGGCCCTCAGGTAAATTCAGGTAATTCAGTAACATTGTGTTCAACAGAGGGTGGAATGTCACTACAGAGGTCAGCCAGGTCAGGCAGACGGCGCCCCCAGCAGACAACACCACCCTCCGTCTGCTCCCCGGGGACTCCAGGCTCCCCTACGAGGACTCCAGCTCCCGGCCCCAGCCCTCACCACCTGGGCACCCCGCCACACCAAAGCTGGAAAATACCGACAATCCTCCATTGAAGAAAATTTTGTTCTGGAACGAAGTAAGAATATTTGTTATTTTGTCGTGATATTTCTATTATAAGTGTGGATATTTGTCATTATACCTCCTGTTACACCTACACACACACACGCACACACACACACACACGCACACGCACACATGCACACACACACATGCACACACACACACACACACACACACACACACACACGCACACGCACACATGCACACACACACATGCACACACACACACACACGCACACACACACACACACGCACACGCACACATGCACACACACACATGCACACACACACACACACACACACACACACACACACACACACACACACACACTTTAGGTCTATCTGGACCTAAAAAAGGCTTTCGACAGAGTTCCACATAAGAGGTTGTTCTGGAAACTGGAAAATATTGGAGGAGTGACAGGTAAGCTTCTAACATGGATGAAAAACTTTCTGACTGATAGAAAAATGAGGGCTGTGATCAGAGCAATGTATCGGACTGGAGAAATGTCACAAGTGGAGTACCACAGGGTTCAGTTCTTGCACCAGTGATGTTTATTGTCTACATAAATGATCTACCAGTTGGTATACAGAATTATATGAACATGTTTGCTGATGATGCTAAGATAATAGGAAGGATAAGAAATTTAGATGATTGTCATGCCCTTCAAGAAGACCTGGATAAAATAAGTATATGGAGCACCTTGGCAAATGGAATTAATGTTAATAAATGTCATGTTATGGAATGTGGAATAGGAGAACATAGACCCCACACAACCTATATATTATGTGAGAAATCTTTAAAGAACTCTGATAAAGAAAGAGATCTAGGGGTGGTTCTAGATAGAAAACTATCACCTGAGGACCACATAAAGAATATTGTGCAAGGAGCCTATGCTATGCTTTCTAACTTCAGAATTGCTTTTAAATACATGGATGGGGATATACTAAAGAAATTGTTCATGACTTTTGTTAGGCCAAAGCTAGAATATGCAGCTGTTGTTTGGTGCCCATATCTTAAGAAGCACATCAACAAACTGGAAAAGGTGCAAAGACATGCTACTAAGTGGCTCCCAGAACTGAAGGGTAAGAGCTACGAGGAAAGGTTAGAAGCATTAAATATGCCAAAACTAGAAGACAGAAGAAAAAGAGGTGATATGATCACTACATACAAAATAGTAACAGGAATTGATAAAATCGACAGGAAAGATTTCCTGAGACCTGGAACTTCAAGAACAAGAGGTCATAGATATAAACTGCTAAACACAGATGCCGAAGAAATATAAGAAAATTCACTTTCGCAAACAGAGTGGTAGACGGTTGGAACAAGTTGGGGGAGAAGGTGGTGGAGGCCAAGACCGTCAGTAGTTTCAAAGCGTTATATGACAAAGAGTGCTGGGAAGACGGGACACCACGAGCGTAGCTCTCATCCTGTAACTACACTTAGGTAATTACACTTAGGTAATTACACACACACACACACACCACAACACACACACACACGCACACAAAACCTGTCTTGTGGTGGGGTGAACTGTGGTGAGGGACAATACTTAGGACTCGTAATCCAGGGTCCGGTTCGATCCCGGCGCCCGTGGGAACAGATGGCCTAGAGATATATAAAGTCTAGGGTAAAAGAACCCCCAGTTACATGGTGACAGTCTCAACATATAAATATAAATATATATGTCGTACCTAGTAGCCAGAACGCACTTCTCAGCCTACTATGCAAGGCCGATTGCCTAATAAGCCAAGTTTCATGAATTAATTGTTTTTCGATTACCTAACCTACCTAACCTAACCTAACCTAACTTTTCGGCTACCTAACCTACCTAACCTATAAAGATAGGTTAGGTTAGGTTAGGTAGGGTTGGTTAGGTTCGGTCATATATCTACGTTAATTTTAACTCCAATAAAAATAAATTGACCTCATATATAATGAAATGGGTAGGTTTATCATTTCATAGGAAAAAAATTACAGAAAATATATTAATTCATGAAAACTTGGCTTATTAGGCAAATCGGTCCTTGCATAGTGGGCTGAGAAGTGCGTTCTGGCTACTAGGTACGACATATATATATATATATATATATATATATATATATATATATATATATATATATATATATATATATATATATATATATATACTGTATATATATATATATATATATATATATATATATATATATATATATACACTGTATATATATATATATATATATATATATATATATATATATATATATATATATATATATATATATATATATATATATATATATATATATATATATATATATATATTAACAATTACATTAACGTTAATAACACTGGCACTTCTCCTTAAAGCGGTTTGCTACTGAGTTAAACAGCTCAATGGCAGTAATTATAGAGTTAATTTACAAAGTTGAGACACAGTGTGCATCAATAATATTGTGTACATACTGGGCCGGGCACATCAGTCGACACACTGGAAATGTTCACACTGAACACCAAGAGAACAAGAGAACACGGGTGGACGCTGCAGACTCAGACGAGTCACCCACACGTTTCAAAGTTTTCTTTTAGAGGGAGAGTCGAGAGAAAACGGAATAAAGTAGCAGGTTGTAGAGGCAAACTGTATCAATAATGTTAATAGTTATTATAATGAGAAACAGGTCAAGAGTCCTTGTTGTAGACATGTGTTCGTGCCCTCACAGGTGTGGGGCGAGAGGAACTTTTACTTCGGGTTTGGCCGGGAGCCGTTCGTGAGAGCCGGGTGTCGGGTGACGACCTGCACCACCACAGCCGACCGGGCCGCCTTCCCTCTCCGGGATGTTGACGCTATACTTTGGCACATCCCCTCCAGGGACATGACCTTCCCTGGTGAGAGGTGAGGGGTCACTCTGGCACATTCCCTCCAGGGACATGACCTTCCCTGGTGAGAGGTGAGAGGTCACTCTGGGACATCCCCTCCAGGGACATGACCTTCCCTGGTGAGAGGTGAGGGGTCACTCTGGCACATCCCCTCCAGGGACATGACCTTCCCTGGTGAGAGGTGAGGGGTCACTCTGGGACATCCCCTCCAGTGACATGACCTTCCCTGGTGAGAGGTGAGGGGCAGAGGACGGGAGAGTTAGTTAGAGTGTTTGGTCACTGTGTATGAGGGTGTTTGGTCCCATATTTCAATTGTTTTCAATTCTAATTTTCTTACATTATTGATGTTTTCAATTTATTTGTTTGCCCGAAATGTTACATTTTTCGAAAATTGATTTTGTTCCAAGTGTTAGTGTGATGTGTGTATGTGTACTCACCTGTTTGTACTCACCTATTTGTGCTTGCGGGGGGTTGAGCTCTGGCTCTTTGGTCCCGCCTCTCAACCGTCAATCAACTGGTGTACAGATTCCTGAGCCTACTGGGCTCTATCATATCTACATTTGAAACTGTGTATGGAGTCAGCCTCCACCACATCACTGCCTAATGCATTCCATCCGTTAACTACTCTGACACTGAAAAAGTTCCTTCTAACGTGTCTGTGGCTCATGTGGGTACTCAGTTTCCACCTGTGTCCCCTTGTTCGCGTCCCACCAGTGTTGAATAGGTTATCCTTGTTTACCCGGTCGATTCCTCTGAGGATTTTGTAGGTTGTGATCATGTCCCCCCTTACTCTTCTGTCTTCCAGTGTTGTAAGGTTCATTTCCTGCAGCCTTTCCTCGTAACTCATGCCTCTTAGTTCTGGGACTAGTCTACTGGCATACCTTTGGACTTTATCCAGCTTCGTCTTGTGCTTGACAAGGTACGGGCTCCATGCTGGGGCCGCATACTCCAGGATTGGTCTTACATATGTGGTGTACAAGATTCTGAATGATTCCTTACACAGGTTCCTGAACGCTGTTCTGATGTTAGCCAGCCTCGCATATGCCGCAGACGTTATTCTTTTTATGTGGGTTTCAGGAGACAGGTTTGGTGTGATATCAACTCCTAGATCTTTCTCTCTGTTCGTTTCATTAAGTACTTCATCTCCTATTCTGTATCCTGTGTCTGGCCTCCTATTTCCACTGCCTAGTTTCATTACTTTGCATTTACTCGGGTTGAACTTCAACAGCCATTTGTTGGACCATTCACTCAGTCTGTCTAGGTCATCCTGTAGCCTCCTACTATCGTCCTCCGTTTCAATCCTCCTCATAATTTTTGCATCATCGGCAAACATTGAGAGAAACGAGATCTATACCCTCTGGGAGATCATTTACATATATCAGAAACAGTATAGGTCCAAGGACTGACCCCTGCGGGACTCCACTCGTAACGTCTCGGCAATCTCAGACCTCACCTCTCACACTGACTCGTTGTCTCCTGTTGCTTAGGTACTCCTGTATCCAACGGAGTACCTTCCCTTTCACTCCAGCCTGCATCTCCAGCTTTTTCACTAGCTTCTTGTGTGGTACTGTATCAAAGGCTTTCCGACAATCCAAAAATATGCAGTCTGCCCACCCTTCTCTCTCTTGCCTTATTTTTGTTGCCTGGTCGTAGAATTCAAGTAACCCTGTGAGGCAGGACCTGCCATCCCTGAACCCATGTTGATGCTGTGTTACAAAGTTCTTTCGCTCCAGGTGCTCCACTAGCTTTCTTCGCACAATCTTCTCCATCAGCTTGCATGGTATGCAGGTTAGGGACACTGGCCTGTATGTGTGTGTGTGTGTGTGTGTGTGTGTGTGTGTGTGTGTGTGTGTGTGTGTGTGTGTGTGTGTGTGTGTGGGTGTGTGTGTGTGTGTGTGTGTGTGGACAGGTTAGTGTGACACATGTGTGTGTGCGACAGGTTAGTGTGACACATGTGTGTGTGTGTGTGGACAGGTTAGTGTGACACATGTGTGTGTGGGGACAGGTTAATGTGACACATGTGTGTGTGCGACAGGTTAGTGTGACACACGTGTGTGTGTGACAGGTTAGTGTGACACATGTGTGTATGGACAGGTTAGTGTGACATATGTGTGTGTGCGACAGGTTAGTGTGACACATGTGTGTATGGACAGGTTAGTGTGACACATGTGTGTGTGCGACAGGTTAGTGTGACACATGTGTGTATGGACAGGTTAGTGTGACACGTGTGTGTGTGCGACAGGTTAGTGTGACACACGTGTGTGTTTGCGACAGGTTAGTGTGACACACGTGTGTGTGTACGACAGGTTAGTGTGACACACGTGTGTGTTTGCGACAGGTTAGTGTGACACACGTGTGTGTGTACGACAGGTTAGTGTGACACACGTGTGTGTTTGCGACAGGTTAGTGTGACACACGTGTGTGTGTACAACAGGTTAGTGTGACACACGTGTGTGTTTGCGACAGGTTAGTGTGACACACATGTGTGTGTACGACAGGTTAGTGTGACACACATGTGTGTGTACGACAGGTGGCGCCACACCCGCTATGTGTTCTGGCTGCTAGAGTCGCCTGCCAACCTGCACAGGACCATCCGGACCTTCGCCGGGGTCTTCAACTGGACCTTCACCTACAGGCTGGACTCAGACTTCCCCATGCCGTAAGTCGCTCCCTCAGTGGTCAGGTCCTGGGCACAGTAGCGCATGTAACACTGACTTATATGTTCTACACATGTGGCTTAATATGGCGCTAATTCTTGTGTACTCTGAAGGATACACCTGGTGTACTGTGTACCCTGGGAGCCACAGCTGGTGCTCTGGTGTACCCTGGGAGCCACAGCTGGTGTACCTGTGTACCCTGGGAGCCACAGCTGGTGTACCTGTGTACCCTGGGAGCCACAGCTGGTGTACCTGTGTACCCTGGGAGCCACAGCTGGTGTACCTGTGTTCCCTGGGAGCTGGTGTACCTGTATAAGTGTAAGTGTACCGTCAGCAGGTACGGGAGGGTGTACCGTCGGCGTGTACCGCTGGAGGAGAGCAGCAGGAACCACGCCGCCGGGAAGACCAAGATGGCGGCGTGGTTCGTCTCCCACTGTGACGCCATCAGCGGCAGAAAGCAGTACGAGCACTTCTCTCATACACACACACACCTCCTTCACAACACACATGATATATGCATGAGAATACATACTTGTAATTAAACATATTCATGGAATGATATGTGCGTGTTATAAACTGTGACAATAACAAAGAAAGTGATGATTGGTGCGTGTGTGGCAGGCTTGTGGAGACTCTCAGACGCTGGGTGGAGGTGGACCAGTATGGCAGGTGTGGCGGCCTCTCCTGTGGCCTCCACCAGTCAGACAAGTGTGACCTCCTCCTCAATACACACTACAAGTTCTACCTCTCCTTCGAGAACTCTCTCTGTCGCGACTACGTCACGGAAAAGTTCTTCCGGATTTTAAGGTACTGTTAATCATCCTAAATTATCATAAGTGTATCGTTTACAAACTTCACACAAAGCACTTCATTGGAATGGTTTACTCAGAAGTATCAGAATGTTCCTATAATTACTTTTCATACTAATTTGCAATTTAATTATATCGATTGTAATGAGAATTTCAGATGGATTTGTTACAGAAAACGGGGGAGATTATATATTTTCCTCTGCCAATAACGGATTGTTGATAGTTAACTGTGTATAGCTACAAGCCAGGTGGTGGTGCAGGCTGGGGGGGGCGAGGTAGTCCAGTAACTACAGGCCAGGTGGTGGTGCAGGCTGGGGGGGGGCGAGGTAGTCCAGTAACTACAGGCCAGGTGGTGGTGCAGGCTGGGGGGGGGCGAGGTAGTCCAGTAACTACAGGCCAGGTGGTGGTGCAGGCTGGGGGGGGGGCGAGGTAGTCCAGTAACTACAGGCCAGGTGGTGGTGCAGGCTGGGGGGGGCGAGGTAGTCCAGTAACTACAGGCCAGGTGGTGGTGCAGGCTGGGGGGGGGCGAGGTAGTCCAGTAACTACAGGCCAGGTGGTGGTGCAGGCTGGGGGGGCGAGGTAGTCCAGTAACTACAGGCCAGGTGGTCCTACAGGCTGGGGGGGGGGGGCGAGGTAGTCCATAACTACAGGCCAGGTGGTGCTGCAGGCTGGGGGGGGGGCGAGGTAGTCCAGTAACTACAGGCCAGGTGGTCCTACAGGCTGGGGGGGGGCGAGGTAGTCCAGTAAACTACAGGCCAGGTGGTCCTACAGGCTGGGGGGGGGCGAGGTAGTCCAGTAACTACAGGCCAGGTGGTTCTACAGGCTGGGGGTGGGGGCGAGGTAGTCCAGTAACTACAGGCCAGGTGGTCCTACAGGCTGGGGGAGGGGGCGAGGTAGTCCAGTAACTACAGGCCAGGTGGTCCTACAGGCTGGGGACGGGGCGAGGTAGTCCAGTAACTACAGGCCAGGTGGTGGTGCAGGCTGGGGGGCGAGGTAGTCCAGTAACTACAGGCCAGGTGGTGGTGCAGGCTGGGGGGGGGGCGAGGTAGTCCAGTAACTACAGGCCAGGTGGTCCTACAGGCTGGGGGGGGCGAGGTAGTCCAGTAACTACAGGCCAGGTGGTCCTACAGGCTGGACGTAGTTCCAGTAGTGTTCGGGCAGGCCAACTACGGCCTACACGCGCCGCCACACGCCTACATAGACGCCTTGACCTTCCCCACGGTGAGGGCGCTGGCCGACCACCTCATCTTCCTCGATAAGAACGACACCGCTTACAACGAATACTTCAGGTGAGTTGACCAGACCACACACTAGAGAGTGAAGGGACGACGTTGACGTTTCGACCCTGAGAATCGGTCCTCGACTTGAGAATGGTCCAGGACGGACCGAAACGTCGTCGGCGACCCCTTACAGTTTCTAGGTGTGGTTTGGTTAAGATATTTCAGCCACGTTATTGTGACTCCTGGTCTACACTCAGGTGAGTCCTCGCGCCGTCTCTTGTGTAACCCGACAGTTGTCTTCAAGCCTTGACCACTGGCGAAACCTGTTGATCTTTCCTCACTCACGGCAACTTTACATTACTAAGAGATTTCGAGCTTGGAAGCTCCCATTGTTATTGTAAATCAAGGGACCCCTGATGTTGACGGAGTTCTCCTGGGGAGGACTATTGTATAACCAGGGACCCCTGATGTTGACCAGGGACCCCTGATGTTGACCAGGGACCC
>WNGS01028583.1:1454219-1464690 GCA_020271785.1 Procambarus virginalis | reverse complement strand
CTTAGCAAACAGTACATTAAACTTATGGATAATTTACAAAATATGTTAGACTTTTTGAACTTGATAATAGTCTCGACTTGATAATGGTCCAGGACAGACCGAAACGTTGTCATTTTTCATCCTCTGATGTGTGGTTTGGTCATTAATTTCTTGAGCCATGTTATAATAACCCAGGTATTGACTCATTGTCTGCATTTAGATTTTTTGCTAAATCATGCAGATATTGATGAGTGCTTGGACATTCATGGGACCTATCCACAACGTTGTGATGAGTGCTTGGACATTCATGGGACCTATCCACAACGTTGTATCAACACTAAATTTATATACTGGTACAGTACTATATATACACTAGAGATCGTATTCATCATCTTTAATTAGCAGTCTCCTTGTCCACATGAAATTAGGATCTGAACAGAACACTTCCTTACTTGCAACTGTAACTTGGGATGAGTAGGAGTATTCATTGTCTGATTACTTTATTTACTGTCTTTGCCATGTTGATTCATTAATAAAGGTGTACATCCTCTTTCCCTTGTACAATGTTTCCACCGCACATGGAAGTCTGCTGGTTATATCTGCTGCAGCATCCACAATACCTTCCCTTTTGCTCCAACATTTAAAATGTTGTCTTAGAGCTTAATCACCACTTTCTCATCCAACATTTAGTGTTTTTTTTATTACAGTAATTTGTATTTTTATTTATATACTGTACAAGTTCTTACGTTCTCATAAAGCCACTAACACTCGTAGTGTTTCGGCAGGTCTTTAAGCTTAATTTTCCCCGGAATACGACCCGCCAAATCGTTTAACAACCAGGTGCCCATGCAATGCTGGGGGAACAGAGGCATAGTTAAGGATTGGCGCCTAGTCAATCCTCCCCGGCCATGATACAAACCAGGTCAAATGGCAAATTGTTTTTTAAATCATGAAGTAAGAAATTATCAAAGAAGGCACTAAGCCGGGAAGGTTATGCAGCACCATTTTATATCGTGAAAATTCTCTTTCATGAACAATCCTTTACTGGGCAATTCGGTGTCCATCCTCTGAGAAAAGTCTAATATGAAGTACAGTAACACTTTTCCCAGTCCTTATATTGTGAATAACAATCGTAGCAACAAATGGGTTTAAAATGGTACAGGCAATTTCTGGGGACCCATCCTTCAAATGTGATGCCCAGTAAGTATTTATGCAAGAGAACTAATTTTATGTGAACAGTTTGTTTTCTTCATTTAGAAAATTAAGCTTAAGCAAATCCATTTGGTCGGGAGTGATCTTGGTTGATCTCTAGTACAGTATTTATATTTTTTGTGTTGTTTTACATTAGTCATAAACACCCTTCACTTTTTTTTCAGGATGAACTACCTTTAACACCTAAAACGTGAGAGGGAATACAGTGATGGTGCAGACAGTGCGGTGTTTTGGGTGACTAAGGACAAGATGTTCTGAGAAGCAATGGTTTGACGTCAGGGATGTTGTTTCTCTGTATGTTCACTTATGAAATGAAACACATTCTATCATTACAGTATTTCATAGCTAGTCATTAAGAGAGATTCCCTAAGTTACGCAACTAAATAGCAAGGTTGTCTCAAATGGTTGTGATAATAAAACTATATCCCTGTACGATGCACCTTTACAATCAATCTTAAGCTGAACAGGAATACAAATCTTAACATTTGATTATGAAGATGGTGTCATTGCTGGTAATCACAATGAAATGAAATTATTGACCATGAAAAGTGACACAAATCAAAGATATCAGCACTCTTAAAAATACAATGTGATAATTTATGCAATATTTCCTATTATCACAAAACATTTGCTTTCAAGAGTGTACAACAGTTATTCAGTGTTCTTCACTGGTAATTGTTGTTAAGCACACTCTCTGTTACCTGTATTATAGCAGTTCCACATTCAGACAATAAAGCAAGATGATCACTTAATGTGTAATAGAGTTTTGTGCATGCACAAACTCTATTACACACGTGAAGTAAGTAAGTAATTATCAATAGAAGGCACCAAACTTACACACGTGAAGATATTCAAAGGAATGAGTAACACTATTTTTACACAAAAATTATATCCATTTATTACCAGTTCACTTTATAAATAATTTAGAATAATATTCAATACTGTACAGTTAGCATACAATGTTGTACTATAATGCAAAAATTAATAAATTAACAAGTATCATATATTTATACATATGTTTCTTAGGAAAGTCCATTTCCCACATTAAGATGCAATTCCAGTATTAGAAGGAACACAATCTGAGTAATGCTCCACACAAAATTTAGTTTTCTTTTTCATATGAAATAAAAAAAAACTGCTCTAGGAGCAAATACTGTATATTAAAATTATATTAAAACACAGTTCAGTTAGATTTACTTAACAGCGATTTCCTATACAGTACTGTATGTGCAATTAAATAATTTACATAAAAACATCCATATTTTTAAGTTATATAGGTACAGTATTCAATATTTACATTATAAGCACTTAAGGGGCCATGAGTCAGTTTTTTAAACTTTCTTCAATGTCAATAAATCTTTTTTGACTAGTTGTACAGTATATGAAAAGGGCTGCAATTGTTCCAAGTCTCAGTACTGCAGCCTAAATAGAAAGAGAGATTTAATTTGTTTTTTTTCAACGAATATTGCACATTTTCAGTAAGTTTCTACAACCACAAGTTTCAAATATAATCCTTCTATGACACTTTTCTGACACATTAGTATATAATAAAGGATCTTATACAACGGATTTTCCAAAATATGTCTAGTTTTACTAATACAAATAGTCAAAGTTCCCCCAAAAATTATGCAAATATATCATGTTTATTGCTATTATAAAATCAATAAAGGAACTTAAGAAAAAAACACTGGCATGAGATTTTAGAGACAAACTTTACATATAAGGTGTAAGTTTCAGGTAAATTTAATAAAAATGAAAGAGTAGGGACTACATTTATGTTACTTGAAAAATAAATCATTAAAAATATAAAGTCTAAGGTGCTGCCATCTGTGGCCGAGGTTGACACCAATCAATTTCCTCCAAAATTGGCGCCCTTACAGATAGGTTTACGTGCCGTCAGGTGTACAAGTTTCATGCAAATTGTCCGATAAACAAAATTGAGAAAAAAAAAATCAATTTTTTTTTACTTAATTTTTTATAAAACTATTACATTTTTTTTTAATATATGCTATTGTGATAGCCGAGTCATAAACATGATTTCAGTTGACACTCGTGTTTGATGTTAATAATTTTGGACCATTTTGGGGAAAATTTTTGACACAATTCAATATTTTTTTTCTCCCTTCTTATTTGTTACGATGCTGAGACTTGGACCAGATGGAAACCCTTTTCATATACAACTCGTCAAAAAAGTTTGATTGAAATCGAATTAGTTTTCATTTATTGCATATTTTTGGCATACTGTATTTGGAACTCATGGCCTATTTAAAGACTGAAGTCAAAATTAACATTACACACTATAAATATTGTTCACAAATGTGAATGTGTAGGACAGTTACGGCTATTTTATTAAGTAATTGTGCTACTGTCTGTGATATAGTTGTACAGTGTAGTGTGAATAATTGTTTGGAGTCTTGTGCTCAAGCGTGTCTATCAGTGCTATGCCAGTTTAGGTCAAGCTGTTGGCAAGATTCTTACATCTAGCATCATTCATTGTATTTGTATTTCACCTCATTGTCACCTGAAGTAAAGTGTCATTATAGCTCGAGAGTCTTTGTGTTGGCGACAAGCGTTACGTGCATATATGATGTAACTTTAAATTATCATAGCTTCTAATGTTTTAAAGTTTCTAGAATTATCCACTTCAAAATATATTTTGCATAGGACTTGCATGATAAATTTACACATACTTCTTAATAAAATACAAATCCATTCAGTATTTTAATATTTAGTTACATTTGCTTCAAAGCTTTATCTCGTCAGTACACAATAGTGTTTCATTTCAGCCAACTATTCCAGATCCATTTTATACTAATAGTAAAACACACCTTTTCTTGCAGATGACGTCACAATAACGTGGCTGAAACAGTTGACCAAACCACACACTACAAAATGAAGAGACGATGACATTTTGGTCCGTCCTGGACCATTATCAGGTTGATTGTGATAATCGACTAGAGACAGTCGACTTGATAGTGGTCCAGGACGGACCAAAACTCTTCCCTTGCTAGTGTGTGGTTGGTCAACACCTTTTCTTCACTTATGTAAAATTACTTAAAAGATAAATCCTTTTTAGTATAGGTTAAAAGCACCGAATCACCTTCTGTGGTTGATTGTTCAATAAATCCCTGAACTATACGTTTAACTGATCTCTAAATCTCTAACCCTGTCCATGGAGGACAGAAGAAAATGTATATATATATGCTGGTTAGCATTGTAAATGTGTGGCCACGTTTGTGGTAGGAAAAAAAAAAAAAGTTAAATGCACAGGGTTGTTGCATGTTTTCTACTGTTGGATTTTTTTATATTTATTTAAATGTTATATTTTTATATTGGTGTGTGTATGTGAGTGTCGTGAATAAGAGTTCAAGCTGTCCCTGAAAGCTGGAGCTGGTTAAATAGTATTCCTGAGCATTGGTGTATAATGCTCATGATTTGTTTGGGGATTATTTTGAAGCATTCAGGTTGATAGAGAAGATCGGTTATATACCCCTGGAAGGGTATATAAATACCCCTATATTTATATATGTATATATATTATATATAAATATTGTGCATTTCACATTTCATTGCTTCAATGGCAAAACACTTCATTCTTTACTTATGTAGTAAAAAAAAACACTTATAATGTCAGTAAATACAGGAGGCTTTAATTCACCTTTTAATGGTTTATACTGCATTTAAGGTCTTAAATTTAATATCTTTCATAAACCAATGTCAAGGAAGGAAGGAAGGAATGGCCCTTTGGTAACACACAACAGCCAAGTATGAGCGGATGCCAGGAGTTCACAAAGTGTTGCTTCATCACAAATGCAGAAGGCAGGTCAAAGGCCAAGTCACTGGACCTTCACCATTAAAACAACTGTGGACATGCTTCAAAATGTCTGAAAAATACCAAAGGTCAAGTGTATGAAGTGGATGTGGTGCAGAAGTAGTTGCTCTGGTCAAGCTCTCTAGTGGCACAGATGCCTTCCAAGAATTTTTTTGTCATTCGCAAAAGAAAATGCAAATTTATCTAAACAGCGCAGCTGGAGCATACCTGTAGAGGGTGCCGAGAGTTCTACTCCCCGAGTGCAGCCTGAGGCCAGGCTCCACCTGTGATAACTTGGTCCAACAACAGGCTTTTGCTTGGAGCAGCCCGAAGGCCCACATATCCACTACAGCCTGGTTGGTCTGGCACTTCTTGCAAGAACTTACCTAAGCGCCTCTTGAATACACCACCTTTGTTCCAGCCATATTTCTAATGGTTGCTGGGAGGGTGTTGAACAGCTGTGGACCTCTGATGTTCAGACAGTGCTCTCTGATTGTGCTTATGATACCTTTACTCTTCACTGGTTCTATTCTGCATTTCCTTCTGTATTTCAACAGCACACTTTTGAAAAAGCAAGTGGCACAAAGATGACTGGCTAAGTACAACTATGACCACCACCACCCCTAAAAATAAGTATAGTATTGTGATAGTAAAAACTTGATGACATAAGCATTTATCTGTCACATAATTCCCCTGCATAGCAGAGGAAACTGCCTCTTCCTGCTTACTCCACTCTCTGCCTACCGTGTATTACGACCGGTATGGAGTTCAACCGAGACAAATGTCTGGAAACCCAACCCACCCTCTTAAAATTGTCGCTTTTTGCTCACATGAGTGCTAAGGCCAAAAATGGACATAACTTTAAATGAAATTGCCTCACGAAAGGGATGTACAGTACTGTCTTGTTTTCAGTTTTGAGTCCTCCGGCTTAATCGGTTAGGTTAGAAGAGAAAACTTTCAATTAACAGTTTACATGACATATTGAAACCTTAGGAGAACTTTTTGCCCTCCTAACCTACCAAAGGATCCTTAACTTGCTGTTTTGAAAAAAAAAAAAAAAATCCAAAATTTATTTTAAATTATTTTTCAATTTCAAATCAAGTTCATTTTAGGCCATACGGGCAAATGGCCAAATTCAGACGTAATTTGTAAGAAGAGGAGTTGGGAAACCACCACCAGTCACCCTCCACCCAGCCCCAGGCAGGTGCAAGACTTGCCAACGCTTGTTACCAGTAGGTAACCACCAATTACGCTGCCGGTTTCCAGTTCCAAGCCTCGGTGACAAAGTATACGACGTCACCATCACGGGTAAATATACCCTCGACCTCGTTCACCACAGTAGTCTCTTCCGATGCTCAGGGGAACATTATGGCTTCCACACAATGCTTGCTCCACCAGCGTCCTTGTGTGCAGGTTGTAATGTTTGTGCAAATATTATTTCAGTATGACCTTTATTTCTTGTGTTAAAGTAAGTTTATTCATGTGTTGTTGTTATTATTTCTTTTGTGTGCTTCCAAATGTGTTCTATCAGGAGTTTTGGGTATTTTTCATGTTAATTGTTCATTCTGATATTGAGTAAATTGTCTTAATTTTTTGTCTGAGTATTCCTTTACTCCTGTGCAATTTTCACACTGCAAAGGCCAATGTGACTTTTTGTTGTTGTTGTTAATGCAAAATGTGTGCCACAGTACATCTGCCCAGTATAGCCATACTACTGTGTCACGTCACACCTGCTCAATCTTAAAAATTTAAATATTAACCAATATGATACACACACAAGTTTTCTATTATGGCTTCTCATTATTAACATACTGTACTGTATATACGTGTTCAATTGTAGTTAATAAATTAAATTGTAGCAAACACACAAGCCTTGAGGTATAGATCATCAAAAAGCAACCTCTGACTGACATGGCCATGAATGATTTGTCAGGCAGTAAAATTTTCTTTTGTCTATGTGTGAAGAAAATGCACAGCTGATGTGGATGAAAACAAAATGACCAAAAAAACAGCTCAACATACAATCGTTCAGTTTGTGTGTTTGGCAAATGTAAGAAATTCCTTCCGAAATGGGAATAAAATCATCCAGTACATCACACAATACTATTTCTATAAGATCCTGTGGTGTCTGTGTACGGCCCTTGTATTAATGAAATTCCTTCGAAAAACTCATGGGTTTGTTCTAATGCTAAAATTTGCCATTGGAAAAAAGAATTGGAAGATGTGACTTCAAAGTACAAGAGTCTCATTCAATGCATTGAGCCGGTCGGCCGAGCGGACATCACGCTGGACTTGTGATCCTGTGGTCCTGGGTTCGATCCCAGGCGCCGGCGAGAAACAATGGGCAGAGTTTCTTACACCCTATGCCCCTGTTACTTAGCAGTAAAATAGGTACCTGGGTGTTAGTCAGCTGTCACGGGCTGCTTCCTGGGGGTGGAGGCCTGGTCGAGGACCGGGCCGCGGGGACACTAAAGCCCCGAAATCATCTCAAGATAACCTCAAGAAGGTGGAAATGGGACCAAAATGATGGTATGTACATGCATCCTAGATAACAAAGAAAGGTACGATACAACCAAAACATTTACAGAACAACAACTCTTAGTTTTATTTTATTTTATGAGGTGGGATTGAACCCAAAAAGTAAAACCTTGCAAATACAGTACAGTACAAGGAAAATACTTAAATGAAAATAATAATTGCACAATATATGGAAACAAGTTCCATAATGATCAAATGAGGTTCCTGAAAGTTTAAATCAAGGTTAAGAGGGAAATGTAAATACTCTATGGCAAATAACAATAAGAGGCTGCAGATGTGAGAGTTGTTCGAAGGTATGCCTTACGTTACAAGATGGTAGTAGGGGAACCAGGCATACAGCATACAACCACCATTGTCTGTGCTAAGCTAGCAGCATGACTTGCTTTATGCAGACTACCTAAAGTCCTCCTCCATACTCAAATGAAATTTCTGAAATCTTTTTCTCAAAATAAATGGTCTACTGTCTATTTAAATAATTTAACACTTAAAATTATTTATAATATAGAATATATATACAGAAGTTTTAAATACATATATTTGTAATTTGTTTCTTAACTTTTAACATCTTTAAAGCATATTTTCATATCCCTACAAAGCAAATCATACAGTTCTGTGACGCTTGGCTATACTTTCCATTAGTGTAGGTTGTCGTCCTTTCATTTGCGATGAATTTCCAGCCGAAATGGACGGCACTTTGTGAGAAGAACTTTTACGTCGTCTCAATTTGTATTCGTCTTCAGAACCTCTGCTTCTGTTTACCTGTAAAATATCAAAACCATCAACAACCTTACAAAATTTTCTGCAGGATGAATTCTGATTAAATAGAAGGTATGACGAGGCTGATGTTAAAAGGACAAATTGTGACAACTGCACCTCTTGAAAGTTAAGAACCTGGGATCCAGTGAGAAAAAATTACTAGTAAAAAAAAAAAATAAATAAATTGAAGGATACAAGTACAAACAGGTAGGAGCAACTAAACTGACATATGTATAAAGACGGGTGTGTGGGCATGTGCAGATACCTGTGTACTCGCCTATTGTGCTTGCAGGGGGGAGGGGGGCGAGCTTCAGCTCTTTAGTACCGCCTCTCAACTGTCAATCAACTGGCATACATGTTTCCAAGCTAATTGGTTCTCTTAATATCTACTGAAACTGTATATGGAATCTCCCTCCCCACATCACTTCCAAGTGCATTCATTTGTTAACTTCTAATTTAAAACTGTTTCTAATGTGTTTAGCTCATTTGAGTACCCAGTTTCCACCTGTGCCCCCCTTGTACAAGTACCATCCATGTTAAATAGTCTGCAATTACACAAATGCAATTACAGGAAGAGAGCTATGTTCTCGTAGCTCTCTCATGTGGGAGGGTGGTGTCTCATCTTTCCGGCACTCGATCATATGATGCTTCGAAACTACACTATTTTTGGCTTCCACCACCTCTCTTAACTTGCTCCAACTGTCTGCCAGTCGGCTTGTAAAACAAGAACCTTTCACATATTTTTTTAGCACCCTTGTCTCTTTAGCTTGAATTTGTGACTTTTTGCTGAGAGACATACAATACATACATAAATATAAATATATATATATAAATATATATTATAATATATATATATAAATATATCTATAAATATATATATATATATATATATATAATAGATATATATATATATCTATCTATATTATATATATATATATTATATATATATAGATATATAATATATATATATTATATATGCTCCTGGGAGTATGGGTTCGAGTCACTTCTGGGTGTGAGTTTTCAGTTGTATCTAGTCCTGGGGACCATTCAGGCTTGTTTGCATTTGTGTTCCTCACGTTTGCCCCAAAAATGAGGTGATTTGATAAAATGCTATGCCCAAGACCCATCCAGGTGCCGGCGGGGAAGTGGTTCATATAGCTCAGGCTATCACTTCCTTATGTCCGGTCGTGATGGTCAAGTGGTTTAAGGCATCCCTGTACATACCAGTTGCGTTGCTCCGGGAGTATGGGTTCGAGTCACTTCTGGGGTGTGAGTTTTCAGTTGTATCTAGTCCTGGGGACCATTCAGGCTTGTTTGCATATATATATATATATATATATATGTGTGTGTATATCACGAAATTAACACGTGATTTAAAATGTGACAATGTCAGAACCACGGAGGAAAAATGAACAGGAATTTCCTTAAGTACTTTTCGTATATTAATATCTTCAGAAGGAGTCAAACTTTCGTATATTAATACATCTTCACTCCTTCTGAAGATGTATTAATATACGAAAGTACTAAGATAAGTTATTACAAACGCGTTCAGTGTCGCGTCAGACTAGAAAAAAAATGAATTTGGAGAATTGAGTTTTCAGTTGCCATCGACAGTGAAAAGAAACATAAGAAATACTGAGAAAATTCGTGTTAGAATTATTAATCTTACTTTTTCGGTCATATTTAATAATATAATATATATATATATATATAATATATATATATATATATATATATATATATATATATATATATATATAATACAAGGAAAAACCAGCCTATGACTGCAATAACATAAATATCAGCATAAATATTCCTTGATAAACAACAATGATCAGTCAATCTCCCTATCGGTCCTTGAACACATATGTATTCTCAGGTAATCCAGCCTGCGGTTGTAACTCTATACTTCATATAAGTACTCCTTGGCACAAAAATGGTAACCAATCACACACCTTTCCACTGCGTCTTGCACGCTAATGACAAACCAAACACTCTACCAACTCCCTACAAGTAGTCGATAAGAACTTTTTTCCACATCTGAAGTTCACTACTCTGACATCTTCATGTTTTCCTAGAAATCGTCAACTTGGACTTACACAGGCTCTCCCGGCTGCTACACCATGAAGTCTTCCTTGAGCAACAATGGTGCTTCACCACTGCAATTACAAAAGC
>WNGS01028583.1:1434876-1454180 GCA_020271785.1 Procambarus virginalis | reverse complement strand
ATGTGAAATTTCATTCCACTGCTCCTCTTCTCACAGCTTGAGGTCCTGCCCCTCACTGTATGAAATTAAACACGTGATTTAAAATGTGACAATGTCAGACCACGGAGGAAAAATGAAACAGGATTTCCTTAAGTACTTTCGTATATTAATACATCTTCAGAAGGAGTCAAACTTTCGTATATTAATACATCTTCACTCCTTCTGAGATGTATTAATATAGAAAGTACTTAAGGAAATTCCTGTTTCATTTTCCTCCGTGGTCTGACATTGTCATATATATAATATATATATATATATATATATATATATATATATATATATATATATATATATATATATATATATATATATATATATATATAACTGAAAACTCACACCCCAGAAGTGACTCGAACCCATACTCCCAGGAGCAACGCAACTGGTATGTACAGGGACGCCTTAATCCGCTTGACCATCACGACCAGACAAAAGGAAGTGATAGCCGGAGCTATATGAACCACTTCCCCGCCGGCACTCGGATGGTAATCTTGGGCATAGCATTTTATCAAATCACCTCATTTTTTGGGGCAACACGTGAGGAACACAAATGCAAACAAGCCTGAATGGTCCCCAGGACTAGATACAACTGAAAACTCACACCCCAGAAGTGACTCGAACCCATACTCCCAGGAGCAACGCAACTGGTATGTACAGGGACGCCTTAATCCGCTTGACCATCACGACCAGACAAAAGGAAGTGATAGCCGGAGCTATATGAACCACTTCCCCGCCGGCACTCGGATGGTAATCTTGGGCATAGCATTTTATCAAATCACCTCATTTTTTGGGGCAACACGTGAGGAACACAAATGCAAACAAGCCTGAATGGTCCCCAGGACTAGATACAACTGAAAACTCACACCCCAGAAGTGACTCGAACCCATACTCCCAGGAGCAACGCAACTGGTATGTACAGGGACGCCTTAATCCGCTTGACCATCACGACCGGACAAAAGGAAGTGATAGCCGGAGCTATATGAACCACTTCCCCGCCGGCACTCGGATGGTAATCTTGGGCATAGCATTTTATCAAATCACCTCATTTTTTGGGGCAACACGTGAGGAACACAAATGCAAACAAGCCTGAATGGTCCCCAGGACTAGATACAACTGAAAACTCACACCCCAGAAGTGACTCGAACCCATACTCCCAGGAGCAACGCAACTGGTATGTACAGGGACGCCTTAATCCGCTTGACCATCCGAGTGCCGGCGGGGAAGTGGTTCATATAGCTCCGGCTATCACTTCCTTTTGTCCGGTCGTGATGGTCAAGCGGATTAAGGCGTCCCTGTACATACCAGTTGCGTTGCTCCTGGGAGTATGGGTTCGAGTCACTTCTGGGGTGTGAGTTTTCAGTTGTATCTAGTCCTGGGGACCATTCAGGCTTGTTTGCATATATATATATATATATATATATATATATATATATATATATATATATATATATATATATATATATATATATATATATATATATATATATATTAAAACTCCAACATGCAGCTAGACTACGTATTAAGAACGTTATGAAACTGATCACAATAAAGATATAAAAAAGCATAATTATAAGATAAACTGGAAAACTAACCACTCGTCGTTGCTGGTCAAACTGTTTTTGCAAGGATTCTGCCAACAGATGATCCTTCACTTCCTGTTCCAGTCTGGCTTCCAACTGACGTTGCTCAGCAATCAATGATTCCAGCGATTCCTATACAAAGAGCTAATTTGAGAATCTTTCATAATTTGTATACTGTACACATGTAAGTACTCAAACTGTATGACGGTTGGGTTATAGCCAATCACAGGCGAGTAGGCCTCATATTCCACAGAGCCGGCACTGGCCGCTCTTGAGGCAGGCCTCATATTCCACAGAGCCGGCACCGGCCGCTCTTGAGGCAGGCCTCAGTATCTCACAGGACCAGGGTTAGGTAGGACCTAACCTCGTTGCCTTTACCCAATAAACTACTGAAGTGAACTACTGTGTATTCTCTACGACCAAGCAAGCACCGTACATCTACGACGACGAATACATAAAACCATTTTTAATTCATACATCAATAAAAAACAATTGCATTACATATTTCATAAGCTATATTTCAAAACATCTTAGCTGAAAAATTAATAAACAAGATTACTGAAACAAATCTATAGTTTACATCTTTTAAAGTATTTCCATGTTCCTGCTAGCATCTCCTTCCTTGAGGATTGACGCACACACACACACAATATTTCAAAGACATTTCAACACGGGTAAAGTATTATAGGCCATTTATAGAAAACCTAAAGTAGTCACTTGAATAATTACTACCAGCATACACTTACACATTAACATATTATTTAATGAATAAATATTTATGTACTGTACTCTACTGTAATAGGGAATGAATAATTTATCTTGAATGAACTATAAATGTGCACAGCCTCCCGGAAGGCATCACTAAGACACGAGAGTAGAATACCAAACACAGACGAAGCAAGAGGGTTGGTAATGGGTGACCAACACTTTAATTAACACTTTCGCGCTTTGTTGCCGATTCCGGTCGTCAACTATTTTTATTACGGTTCCGCTGGTGTGACTATCTATGGAGTCACGAGAAAAAATATTTGTATAAATTCCATTTTCTATCCAATTTTGTTGGGGATACTCTTAATGGGAGGCTCACACAGCAATAAGACAAGAAGTATGGACTGTACAACTCATCTCACTCTGGAGGTATTCATACATCAGCAGGTTAAATAAACCACAAAAGTACACGCCAGGGATGTTCCAACATAGATGGATTTCATATTCACCAGTCAAGAGAGACGGCTTTAACTTACTTACCAACTCCCATTAGGAAAGAGCAATCATGGCTTATTGGAAATGAAATATACCATTCAATATGACAAGGATTGCAAAATAGGAGATATAAGAAACACTACTTTAAAAAGTGCACATTAAGGAAAATTAAGTATGTTCTTTAAAGTATTTGATGGGAAGCTTCATATCTAGGTGATGTAAATGAAATGTATGCAAAATTCTGCAATTATGACAATGGTAATTAAAATATTTATAAGTATAGATGTAGAACTGGAAAACATGACTGGTTCAGCAGAAATTGCAAGAAGGCCAGAGATCTATAAAGAAAAACATGAAACTATTAGAGGAACCTATCCCATGCCATATTACTAGTGCTTGTCAAAAAGGCAGCAGGGCAACAGCCATTGCCAGAAAGATAGCAATGGCACAACCTGATAAGGATACAGCATACCAGTGCCCTAGAGCAACCCAAATAAACATCATGCATGGGATTTGGGACTGAAATGCTGGAACAAAACCAACCATTACATCTGAAGTGCTGCTCAAATCCAGAAAGATATAATCAGGAATTTGAAGGTGCATAGGGAACGTGTGGAGAATGTCCGAGGCACCGGTGCCACAGGGTAGGAGAGCAAGGAGGAACACGATCTCCAAGGTCAGTTACAAGAGGTCACCATGGAGTGACCTTTACCTCCGCCATGTGCGAGGTAAACCCACAAGTCTACACCGTCCAGGCTTTTACTCTACATTAACACAGCCTATGTTAATTGTATTTTACACTTCTTTATAAACCATGAAATTTAGAAATGTAGCCTCAGAGTTGAGGGCACGGTCATATTGAGTTGAATATTGTACCTAACATTGTTGAATTAATAATTAACATACCGTATTAATAATTTACTTTAAAATATATACTGTACCAAGTTAATTTAACATTTATGAGCGATACCAAGCTATCACGAAAAATAGAAAACCAAACCAGCCATCATAGCCATAGGGAGCCGGTCGGCCGAGCGGACAGCACGCTGGACTTGTGATCCTGTGGTCCTGGGTTCGATCCCGGGCGTCGGCAAGAAACAATGGACAGAGTTTCTTTCACCCTATGCCCCTGTTACCTAGCAGTAAAATAGGAACCAGGGTGTTAGTCAGCTGTCACGGGCTGCTTCCTTGGGGTGGAGGCCTGGTCGAGGACCGGGCCGCGGGGACACTAAAGCCCCGAAATCATCTCAAGATAACCTCAAGATCATACTCAAAATAAGTGGAGGGAGAACTACAGACCAGATGGACTTTAATGACAAGTGCCACGTATGAGTGCCAACCCCACAATATTCAACCTACAAACTGTTGGAAAAGATACATCTGTACCTAGGTCAGATGAAGGTACTTTGGTGCTGGATCCTGGATGGAAAAATAATTAGAAACAAAATCATGATACAGTTTATACAAGGCATAATTAAACATGCAACAGTTTTATGGTGTCCCTATAGATAAAAAAATTGACCAAAAAAGGAATATGTCTCAACATGTGATGTCAAGAAAGTACACACTGTATAACCTTTCCCAAAAACTAAGATTTTGCACATCAATGCACAACTTCAGCAGTACTCTACTGTCTCGCAATTAATTCTACCATTCCAATTCCACTTTTGACAATTTAAAATACAACATAACTTGCATTAATGACTACAACTAGGTACATTTGTGTCACCACTTACCGATGTGCCTTCCTGGCCACTAAATATCGATGTCAAATCAGTTTGCAGGTCCAACTCGGAACTCTGATTACATTGTGGAATGTCGTGCACTTCACTTGCCGTCACAATCTGTTCGTCATCACTACCACCAGTTTCAGAAGCACAGCTCTTTGAGTTGTGGTCCCCTTTCACAAGGCCTTTACATACTTTTACATTATTTCTCTCCTTTGTTTTGGTTGGAGACTGTGCACAAATAAATTCTTCAATATCAACTTCTTCACCATTTTCAACTTTTTTGGAAATATGAATACCATTGTCTGTAACTCCAATGACTCCACTATAGCTATCAATGTCTGGGCTGTACTGATCATTTTGGTTTCTTCTGTTAGCACTAAACGTTCCCTTTCCTTTTCCTAATTTACAAGGACTATTCTTTCTTCTTTCTTGCATATTTTCCTTGCCCGATGTGACTGGCCGACGCAGAATGTTCGTCTGTGAAGGCGAGACTAAATCTTCTGGTTCTGGAAAAGAATACAAATAAGCAAAATCATTAAAATAATTAAAGTAATTTAGTGTTGCGTTATGCAGATATGCACAAAGAAATAATATAGGTCACTTTGACTTGGAACACTCCACTGTCTGTTCAAGGTTTCTGTGCCTCTTCAACATTCAGAGAACATATTTAACATGCAAAGATAAATTAGGTTGCAGACCTCAGAATTTGTTTGTTTCTTCCACTTTTCTTTCAATAAAATACCTATCACAATGAATTCCAAAGATCACTCAGGATTTGCCGTGTGTCACGGTGGAAAAAAACATATAAAAGATGTAATGGAGCGTAGTTCATCTGGAATACACAATATTACCTAGTGCATAAATATTCATCTAAGGAGTATGATTTCACATACAAAAACCACACGAACATCTTAGACTTACCAGACTCTGAGCTCTGAGAAGAAGTTATTTCCCGCAACTCTCTTCCCACTCTGCAGTCCAAACTATCTGATGCACTATTTGGAACTATGCACATGGTGTCTGACTTAGATGAACTAGTGGAGGAATTCCCAGGCCTTGACATGGATGTGGAAGGAGTATTGAAATCTTGGCTTATCTTCACAGTAGTTTTCATTTTGTCTGAAAGATTTAAAATGAGGATACAGGTATAGTCCAGGTATAGTCACATGGTATACACAGGTATAGTCACATGGTATAGTCCAGGTATAGTCACATGGTATACACAGGTATAGTCCAGGTATAGTCACATGGTATACACAGGTATAGTCCAGGTATAGTCACATGGTATACACAGGTATAGTCACATGGTATACATCAACAGGTATAGTCCAGGTATAGTCACATGGTATACACAGGTCAATAAGTATCTAAAGTATATATCACACATTAATACAAATTATCTACCATACTTTAACATCACTCAACATGCCTTACAAGAAAGATTCATCCATATTGATATTTGTATAATGATCTTCAGGGTAATGAGGTTATCACCTATGTGGATTTTATGTATTATTGCCCAGTTTTTATACAAATGTAATTATGGTTATTAATAATTATATGACCTGGCCCCTCCTCCCCCCAAACAAGGGATAGGGTGGGGCAAATGAGCAAGCACTAGCTTGTAACATTTTCTATCCTTATCCTTTCTATCCTTATCCTTTCTATCCTTATCCTTTGTTTACACAGTTTGGGGAAATTCTATGGCCATTTTCAAGCCTGCAGGTCTCGGAGGCAGCAGGCTGTGGTTTGTTTTGACTCACTGAGTGTCTGGGTGCCTTTCTCGGTGGTGGTATAAATGAATAACTTAATATATCACTGCCACGTGTCCCTGCACCTCTGTGAGGGGGACCAGGTTCTGGCTTTGGGTCTCCGATAGGCCAGAAAACGCTGCGACTGATGGCACCTACATCGGTGATGGTAGCTTCAGCTTCAAGGAGCTACAAGGGGCTCCCAGGAAAAGTTCTCTAAAATGTCAGGAGCAATAAATAACAGCAAATTTGTATCATACATAATAAGCGAGCAACTGTGTTGGTTGACACTTGCAAAATGCTACCTACTTGATAAAGTTCTCAAGAATATTCTGGGATAAATAAGATCATCCATGCTTTCATCTTGAAGTGAAAGATTTGATAAACTGATACTAATTAACATGAGAATATATATATTTGAGACCTGAGAAAAATTACAAGTTAAGCAGTGTTAATGCACAGAGATGCCTCAAGCCCATCACAGCAGTCAAACCTAAGCCAAATTATATCAATTTTTTTTAACAATCTGGATTTCAGTTTCTAGACACCAAAGGCCAGATAACAGAGGTTGCACTGTATGGCATCTATTCATTTTGCCAGGCTTAAATTTTGCCAGGCTTAAATGCCAGGCATTTTGCAAAATCAAGACCATGCAGTGTTCACAAAAACAAAAGTTCATCAATTTGTTAACGTAGCAAGAGGTGTAATTTGGGAGGACGCTAATCAGCCTCCTAGAGGAATATTTTAGGTATCCCAACCACATTAAACAGGTGGACCTATGCTGTAATGAATAGCATCACCCAATTAATATCAACCCACCCAAACAGTCTCCGTGGTGTAGTGGTAAGACACTCGCCTGGCGTTCCGCGAGCGCTACGTCATGGGTTCGTATCCTGGCCGGGGAGGATTTACTGGGTGTAAATCCTTAACTGTAGCCTCTGTTTAACGGAACAGTAAAATGTGTACTTGGTTGTAACAACGATTCTTCGCGGCGGGGATCGTACTCTAGGGACTTGCCCGAAACGCTACGCGTACTAATGGCTGTACAAGAATGTAACAACTCTTGTATATATCTCAAAAAAAAAAAAAAAATATGATCATAATGTGCTGGTAAAACAGTTACAGTGCTCACTTCAGTACTAACCTAGTTGTACTTGTGGGAGGTTGAGCTTTGGCTCTTTGGTCTCGCCTCTCAACTGTCAATCGACTGGTGTACAGATTCCCGAGCCTACTGGGCTCTATCATATCTACATTTGAAGCTGTATGTATAGTCTGCCCCCACCACATCACTGCCTAATGCATTCCATTTGAGATTTTACAAATAAGGCATCATCACCAAAATGTTTTACAACATTAAAACATACCAGAAGTCGTTAAACTGCCGTCAGGTGTCGAGCAGGGCACTTCGGGAACAATTAATTTGCCATAGAAGCGAGGAGTCTTCTGACCTGTAGAGTTTTCTACATGTTAATGCTCAATACAGAAAATCTAATACTAAAGTAAAAATGGCAAAAACCCCACAAACATTGTACTTCCAAACAATTTATATTATTAAAGATTCTTTCACATGGCAATAGTACAACCTCTAAAATCCAAACCTCCAAATAGCAATCAAATTTTGCCAATATCTCAGGTCTCCAAAATCAAAACTGGACCTGGATTCACAGAGACAATTACCAATAATCATGATTACTCTGTGCAGTACAATACAAGAATTTATAAATGATCAAAGTACAGCATTTCAGTATTTTTATTAGAGTATTCTTTTAAACTTAGCCTGCAATGCTTAATTTGTTAATGTTTAACCGTGCTTGTGCTGTGATTCAAATTGTATAAAGCACAGCTTATAAAGCAACCTTTCTTTTGGTCTGCGGACACGTCTCTCCACCAGTGAAAACATCATGACCAGGTGAGCCTCCCGAATCTGTTCACTTGTTCAAAATTTTTTTTTATAGTGTTTCAATATTTCAAAGTAGAAAAGATGTCTGCCAGTAGGAGATGTCCAGCTAAATGTGTCTTCTTGTCACTGGTTTCATGTGATGGTTGCGTTATTTATTTTCAGTCACGTTATTATGACATTGTCTGCAAGAGGTATTTTAACGTGAACAGTACCACTATACTGATATAAATGATCATGGCTGGCAAGCAAGAATGCTTGCATACAAGCATGTTGTTGGCACCTGGACTGTTTCTCTTATGAAAAGAGCCAGAGGAGAAAATTTCTTGGAGGGAAAGAATGATACAATTTTGAGGCTCAAACTTCAAAATGTTGAAGTACTGTACACAACTATACAGTGGAACCTCTATTAACGAGTTTAATCCGTTCTGGCACCGAGCTCGTTACCTGGAAAACTCGTCTTTGGAAACAAATTTCCCCATTTAAAATAAAGGAAATAAATTTAATCCGTTCCACTCCCAAAAACATCCATACTTGTATGACATTTTTTAATGTAAATATAATACTGCACATGTAATTATAAATGTTTTGTTGCACTGTTTTAATGTTTACTTTACCTTATGAAGAGTCGTTGCTGGCTTGAGGGAGACGATGGGGAGGTGGGATGGAGGAGAGGGGTTATGGTGTGGAGGAGAATCCACCTCTGAGTCAGGCAGGCTCTCTCTTCTTGGGATTTTCACCCCACTGGGACCAGGTTGTGGTTCACTATCGCTGGCTCTTCTTTTCTCTACTTTTGGAAAGAACTTTTATATTGACAATTGCTTTTGTCTTTGTTTTAGGATATCCATAAAACGAGACAGCAAATTGTCATTAAACATGTTCACACACTGGGTTGTCATTGCTTGACCAGGATGATGTCAGTGGAAGAGGCAGCATCCTCCCTTACCTCCTCATTCCCTTACTAATGGTGTAAATTGTTGATGAAGACCTGCCATACTCCCTTGTGAGATCAGTCACACAGACACCACACTAATGCTTTGCTATAATTTCCTTCTTCAAATCCACAGTAATTGTATCTTTCTTCCTCTTGACAACACTATCTTTAGCAAGCAGCTTCTTTGGAGACATCGTGTGTTACAAATTGTAGTCGCAAAACCACTAAAAACCCAAAGAAAAGAGCAAATAAATCCAGAGGGATGCTTGTCGTGTGAGATAAAACAACAACACTGGCGTCGGAGGCGTCCGAGAATTTGCGAGAACCCGCTAGACGCTAGGAAGCACCATGTGGTTTCGCTCGTTAATAGAGGCGAGCTCGTCAATAGAGACAAATTTGCTGCGAGTGGCTTGCTCGTTACTGGAAAAACTCGTTAATAGAGCCACTCGTTAATCGAGGTTCCACTGTACTGTATATCATTAGTGGCTTTATAAACAAAAATACAAATACTGTACCTGCCATGAAATTATTGCAATTCAATTATCTTTTTAAAAAAATATTTGTATTATAGTAAAAACTAAATTATATAACTAAACAATTGTTTCAAAATTATATAATTATGCTCAAAGATATGTTTAATATTTGTTATTAGATGCCAGTGGTGTGGCCGTGTGTAAATAACAGCTTATAATATCAGCCCAATTTTTTTTTACATTGTTAAAATTTCAGCACATACTTTTTCTGTGGGAAGCCCTGGAGGCTCCCTGGAGCTATCAGACTGATATATGTTATATTAGTCTGGGGCTTCATCACATGGAGTTCTTGCCTACCGGGAACCACAAGCCAGAACCTGGCTTCCTCAGAGGTGCGGGGAGCAATGGCCAATGAAAACTCCAATCTTTGAGAGAATATTCATATCTGCCATCGACCAGAATAAGGCACCCAGAAAGGTAGGTGCCCCAGAACAAACCCCAACTGGTAGAAAATTGCAACCGACGACCTAACAGAGCCCAAGAACCCCTCCCCGAGAAAAAAAATGCAACAAGTAAATGTCATCAAATCGACACCCCCCCACCCCCCGTGTCAGAGAGAGAGCGGAGAGTGTGGCTCCCCTACGGAGGGGTGAGACATGCTCACCCAAGCCGGCTGTTCGCCCACTAGTTTGTCGACTGAATACAGCTGCTGCTGACGTATCCTCTGCCCTCAATTTCCTGTCAGGATTTTGCCCTTACGGTTGTACCTGCTGTGTGTTGGTGCAGTGGCCAGGAGTAGGCTGTACTTCAGGCTGCATGTGCTTAGGATTCTCTTTCCTAGGTGCCCTGTAAGTACTTCCCTTGGGTCGTAGGGTTATCTTCCCTGGGGCTTTCAGGTTCTCACCCCCGTAGGGGTTGCTGTTGCTTGCCAACAACCTTGCCCTTGGGGTCAGCTAGGGTCTTGGTGCTTTCGTTTGGCCCTGGGTAGGGAGTGTTTGTGGCTGGTTGGGGCACATGGGGCTGTGTAGCTCGCATACCTAGCCGTGGCTGTGTTTCTCTCTGGCCTCCTGTTGTTGTAGTGCACTTTTGGGGTTTTGTTTTAATTTCTTTTCAAGTTCTTTTCTACCGGGTGGTAGGCTGCCTGGCTAGGTATGCCTAGGTTCCATTCAGTAGTCCTCCCCTAGGCCTATTTTGCTTTACTGAGGGTGTTTCCATTCCCTCATTTCCTGTTCCAGGGCTCGGGTCTCTTAGGTAGTCTGCAGGGTTTTCAAGCCTAGCCAGCCTGCTGTTTGCCCTCATGCCTGTGATGTTCGGAAGTTTGCAGCTCTTGCTGCTGTTTTTGGGAACATGTCTTGGGTTGACATTCAGGCACCAGGGTTTTAGAGGTCGAACAGGGAGGGTCCTGGCTGCCTGTTATCTAGTGAACATTCCAGGCCCTTAGCAGTCTTGTGTGGTTTTAGGTCGTCGGTTGCAGCCAGTTGTCCCATCTTCATGAGGCACGCGGTGCTGACGCCTCCTGGGTAAGTCCCTCTTTTACTTATCTTTGGGTATTTAGCTCCAGGGAGCCAATGGGGCTCCCCACAGAAAACCAGCATTGAATGTAATGAAACGTCATTTTCTGGGCAAGTCCCGAAGGCTCCCTGGTACCCTCCCTCCCTCGGTCGACGGTTTTTGTTTCTGTTTTTCTGTCTTTGAACTGGTGGGCAAGCCGCCAGCTTGGGTGAGCAGGGCTCCCCATGTCGGGCAGGGATTGGGGTGTGAGGGGTTTTGAACGAGCAGCGCATTGGTTTGATGACGTTTGCTTGTTGCATTCTTTTTCTATTGGAGTTCTTGGGCTCTGTTCAGATGTGGGTTGCAATTTTCTACCAGTTGGGGTTTGTTTTGGGGCACCTACCTTTCTGGGTGCCTTTCTCCAGTCAATGGCAGACATGAATACCCAACTCCACTCTCAAAGAGTGGAGTTTCCATAAGCCATTGCTCCCCGCACCTCTCTGAGGAAGTCAGGTTCTGGCTCGTGTTTCCCAGTAGGCAAGAACTCCATGTGACTGAAGCCCTTGACTAATATAACATATCAGTCCGATAGCTCCGGGAAGCCTCCGGGGCTCACCCAGAAAATGGCGTTTCATTATATTCAATGCTGGGGGTTTATACAGGTTGGCATAGTTATAACACAATTGCGACTAAGTATCACTATCTGACAATGCATTTTTATAATCCCAAAAATTGGCAATTATTAGCTTTAATAATCTACTTTGGCTATTATTAGCTTAAAATGGCCAATTATAATCCTTGAAATTTAGATTCCTATTTAATTCAGACCAGTTTTGGATTAATATAGCCCAGCTTTTTTAGGTATCACCATACATTTTAAATTTAAATAAAATAAAAATACTTGCCAACGTAAACATCCATAGGACCGCGAGGGGGTGTAGCAGACTTCTTGGGATTAGTGGCCAGTCCTTTTCCAACTGGCTTTAATCGTCTCTGCCGCTCCTTTTGTTCCGCTTCCTACCAATAAATGAATTATGTTTGTGATACAGTTACAGTATCTAAAAGGAAACACTATATATAATTTAGAAATGTACACTACAACCAAGTACTGTATGATTCAATCACATGAGAGCAAGAGTTGTAGCGTATAAGCGGCAGCATATCTTAAGACACACAGTGGTTGAATGAGTGCTTAACTTGTTGTGGGAACACAAACGTCCAACTCAAAAGTCTCACCTCGGCCACTGTTCCAAGCGCATTTATGCCTCCTAACATTCCACTACACTTTCATCATTTTTAGTTATTTATTTTTAATAGAGGTAATTTCCAACAATTCAGGCCGAAGTGCAGTCAACTTTTTTTACCAGTATTATTGTGCTGCATTTTCTTACATTTCATCTTTCTCATATGATTTCTAACTTTCACTGTGCCCTCACCTGGAGAAAACTTTCATAACTAATGGGTTAAGAATAAAAGCAGAAAACATAGATAGAGATTTGCACTGGACAAAAGACACCAACTCTCCTCACCTCCACTAGGTGACAGCTCAAGTCACCTCAGGACCCCAGCCAGCCATGCTCTTCACTAACAAACTGGCCGATCACCCACAAACACCACAGGGAAGATGGGAACAATGGGGCAGAAACGAAGAGCTACTGTGGGGGGGGGGGGGGGGCACAAGATTCACCACATGAACCTTGTACATATATGTACAAGGTTCACCACATAAGACCACCACATATGTAAAACTATTTTTGTACACTACATGGATCCTGCATGTCTGTCTACACTACAGAAAAAAAAAATCCCCTATGAGCACTAAGTTTGAACAAAATTAACATGAAGTTCGAGGATTATCATGCAATCGTCTAAGGAATCATACACGTCATTTTCAACTTAAAATTTCTTGCTGACCACTTCCTAACTGTACCCTTCCTCCCCAATTTCTCTTTCATTACCTTATAGACTATTTTAGTGAAATCATTACCAAACAATACATCATTTCGTTCAAAAATATTTACTATAAATAAATGGTGAAGCAATTTACTCCATATTAACTGGTCACCTCTCTCCTAACTCAACACTATTATACCTCAATGTGGCGAGCAAGCGCTTCATCATTGGCACACAATTGTTGGAACTGCTTCAGCCGTTCTTCTAAAAGCATCATTTCTGTTTCCTGATAAATAAAAAGCACACATTATAGAATTTTTCAACAAAATCAATTGGAAGAAAATAACCACTACTATTCTCTCTGTACTGATTGTAAACATTATAATTGAATGTTACCTTGATGTGCTGAGCCACAGCAATGTCATTCTCTGCCAAGAGTTCCTGCTCTTTCCGTCTTTCCCGAAGACGCATTTTTTCACTATCCTGTCAATGACACACAAATTGTCACACACAACCCTGCACAAATGTTAACTTAACTACCAGGCTAATGTTACAACTATTAAAACTTTATTCCTAGTATAAGTATATTGAGCTGCCATAGAGAAGCAACACTTACATTGGTGAAAGATTAATGTCAATAACGGACTAACTGGGCAACATGAATAAAACTGCTAAATTACCTTTGCAGAATGTATGAAGTACTTTAAGAAACTAGTTTAGTAGGAAGAAATTATGGCAACTGGGCCAAGCTCTAGAATTATGAATCAATCATTCCACACTTTTATACCCGCACACATTCCATACCCGCACACATTCCATACCCGTGGGACCAAACAGACAAAGCTCGACCCCCGCAAGCACAACTAGGCGAGTACTTAAATAGATCTAAATTTACAACTGGTTTAATACCTAATGAAAAAATTTCATATTTCAAATCTTATGACGATGACAAAATAACCTATAGGAAATTTATCTAATATTTACTAATTATAGCACAGTACTATACAGTTTAAAATAAAAAATATATATATACACCAAACTAAGTGTTTGCAGAAGAAAACAATAGATTAACCCTTAAATTGCGCATCGCATCATATGATGCTTTGGAATACTACGCAAGATTTAAACGGCCCGCGGATACACGGGGTTCACCACACCTTCATCAGGGCTCTTGTAAACAGACACCATTTAAAAAAAAAAAGTCGTGGGCCAAATTCCCGGGTGTTAGGGGCCTCAGTATTGAGTGAGCTACCAAGCCTGATGCACACAGCAATGAGCTCACAGCACTGCTGTTCAGCTTGTGACCACAGCATCGCCTAAAAATGCCATAATATACTTGTTCATGCTATTATGTAGTGATGATATTATTACAGAAGACCCCTGACTGTGATAAAACTGACCATGGGTCTGATAATAGCAGGATTGTGGTGATATTTAGCACTGTGCTCCATGGAGGGAGGAGTAATGCTCTGGGAGGGGAGGGTAGTGGCGTTGTCTTCTGACTGTGTGTGTGGCCACTTTTTATTGACTGCACTCACCATACCAGCTTAGTGGTTCGCTATGGTGAACACAAATGTAGATACTTATATATAACGTGTGTATAGAGGGTATAAACAGCAAGAGTAGGAGGTTGGGAGCCCCCATTTTGGTGAGGGCGGTGGCATCGTCTGCACGACTTGCCATGTTGTTACTGGTGACCACGATGGTCTTTGGGCACCATACCAGTTTACTTGTACATGTATGGTGAATAAAACAGGTAGATATTTATATATAATGTGTGTATACAGTGGTACCTCGGAACACGAGTGTCCCTGTATGCGAGTTTTTCGGAATACAAGCAGGATTTCCTCGGAAAATATGTCTCGGAAGGCGAGGGTTACCTCGGAACACGAGTTTGTTGATACACATTCAGGGCGACCTAGCGCGTGGTGGTTTGGCGATCGTCGCCCCTCAGTTTACCATTGTCTCGCGCCCAGTGACTATCCCACATCAAATCTTCACCCGAATTTTCAGCGTTTAGTTGGATTTTTGGTCATTTGACTATACAATTTGTTATTATATATCTCACCATGGGTCCCAAGAAAGCCAGTGGTAAGGATCAAGGCCAGAAAGCCCATGTGAGGATGACAATGGAGGAGAAACGAGATCATTCGGAAGCATGAAAATGGTACACGTGTTGTTGAACTTTGTAGGCAGTACAACAAAGCCCAAAAAAAGCAAGCTTCCATGGACAGATTTGTGGTGAGAAAATTGAGCAGTGAGCCTCAGCCAGGACCTAGTGGCACTCAGATAAAACGTGCCAGGGAGAGCACACCAGAAAGGTCCTCACTGCCTGATGTGATAATGGAAGGGAATTCCTCTTCCAAACAGTAACTCCTCCTCTCCTCCCCCATCCTCACCATCTTCCATACACCTACAGCATTCAAGAGCAAGGTAAGTAATAACTTGAACATAGTTTTGTAGGTCTATTTAGATGAATTAGGTATAAAAATTTAGTTTGATGTGGGTTTTTTGGGGTAGTCAGGAACGGATTAATTCATTTCCCCTTATTTCTTATGGGGAAATTAGCTTCGGAATACGAGCCGTCTCCAGGAACGCATTAAACTCTTAAACTGAGGTACCCCTGTATAGCGTAATAACACCACAAACAGTATTGTTGGAGGAGAAATATTAGTGCGTCTGGCCTTGAGGGCGGCAGCCATCAGCTGACTGTGCGAGTAGCTACGTCTTTGTGCCTTTACTCACCACACAAGCTTAGATGTACAGTTATGGTGAACAAAACATGTAAATACTTATATATAACGTCTGTATACAAAAGCAAAAACAGTGGGAGGAGAGGAGAATGGTGGCAAGTCAGGTGAGGTGAGGGAGGGAGTGGCAGCCAGTGGCGGGCTGCCACTGGCACTCAGCATGCCAACTTAGTGGTTCGTTATGGTGAACATGAATGTAGATACTTATATATAATGTCTGTATATAGTGAATAAAAGAAAAAACAGTATGGTGGGAGGAGAATGTGGGCGAGTGAGGTGTTGAGGGAATGAGTGGCAGCGAGTGGCTGGCTTGTGTAGGGCGGTCACTCCTCGTTACTTTTTGACTCATAATAGCAACTTATTGGTTCGTTATGGTGAACAAAACATGCAGATACTTATATATAACCTGTGTATATAGTGTAATAACCGACAAAGTATTTGTTCACTGATGAACATAATTGAATCAACAATATGCACACCATATTTTTGAGTACAGCGATGATTCACTCATTTTATTATATAAATATATCACACTACACACTATTGAATAATATTACAGCAAAAAAACTACGAAAAATCAATCAGAGACATTGAATAATTAGGTAATTATCTCTCTGTGGCCACTCCGGCCTGACAGCTGGCGAGCAACAGACCGTCTGGGACACACGCTGAGTCAGCGCCTGTTTTTTGCCAGACTTCCCTACCCTATAGCGGGCAATATATGCCACTTACGATTTTTTTTATTATTTTTCCCACGATCAGTGAACACAAATTAACAGGTTAGGAAGAAATGAGATGAGATGATGTGTGGTCTGGTCAACAAACACAGACCAGTTCATATACAGTAGACTATAAATACAGTACAGTAACCCAATTACCACACAACGAATTTACACTGTATGAGAACAAGTATCAAAAGTACACACAACAAACCATTAAACAACTGGGAATGAGAGTGGGCAATTATTTATGCAAATATAAAATGGCTTCCTACCTGCAGTTCTTGAATGAGTTTATTTGATGCCCGTTCTTCCTCGGTTCTTCTTTCAAGTTCTTGGCGATGTTCTTGAGCCAACAGAGTTTCATATTCTTGACGAATCTCCCCTGGAGCACTCAAGTGATGCACTCCAACATTTATTTCTGGAAAAATTTACTAAACTGAAAAACCTGGATAAAAAGCAGAATTACTGTATTGTATATTTATAATTATACTCTTTTATAAATAATGTTAGTTATTAGATTAATATCACAGCATACATTTTCAACAAGTAGTCATACATTCTACATACATTACAGTACTGTACTGTAGTTTAAGCTCTTAATTGCCAATGTAATGCAAAATACCACTTATTTAATTGAAAAAAAAAATCCTGTATCTGTTATCACGGTCATGCTTGTAATTACCTGAGTGTAGTTACAGGATGAGACCTACACTCGTGGTGTCCCATCTTCCCAGCACTCTTTGTCATATAACGCTTTGAAACTACTGACGGTTTTGGCCTCCACCACCTTCTCCCCCTAACTTGTTCCAACCGTCTACCACTCTGTTTGCGAAAGTGAATTTTCTTATACTTCTTCGGCAGCTTTCTTTAGTTAGTTTAAATCTATGACCTCTTGTTCTTGATGTTCCAGGTCTCAGGAATTCTTCCCTATCAATTTTAGCAATTCCTGTTACTATTTTGTACGTAGTGATCATATCACCTCTTTTTCTTCTATCTTCTAGTTATGGCATATTTAATGCCTCTAACCTCTCCTCATAGCTCTTGTCTTTCAGTTACAGGAGCCATTTAGTTGCACATCTTTGCACCTTCTCCAGTTTGTTGATGTGCTTCTTAAGATATGGGCACCATACAACCGCTGCATACTCCAGCTTTGGTCTAACAAAAGTCGTGAACAATTTCTTTAGTATGTATTTACACCATCCATGTATTTAAAAAGCAAATTTGTTAGAAAATGTAACATTGGCTCATCGCACGATGTTCTTTATGCGGTCCTCGGGTGATAGTCTTCTATCTAGAACCACCCCTAGATTTATTTCCAGGCAAGTGTGGATAACACTATATATGACGTGGGTGAGGATCACTAACTCCTCTAAGCTTCAGTTGTAGTCAGGGCAAAGTTGAACATTCCAGTTTGGCAGCAGGATGTTGGTTCTGGTAACTTCCTTTTTAAGACCACTCTCGGCTGAGTGGATGGTGTTTCTGCCTCACAAGCGTGGCGTCTGTGGTTCGAGTCTTCTAGAGCCCATGTGAATGGAACTCCCTAGATCTCTTTCTTTATCAGAATTCTTTAAAGATTCCTCACATAATGTATAGGTTGTGTGGGGTCTATGTTCTCCTATTCCACATTCCATAACATGGCATTTATTCACATTAAATTCCATTTGCAAAGTGGTACTCCATGCATTTATTTTGTGTATGGAGTACCCTTCCATATGGAGTATTTGCCCTTCAGGTCTTCTTGAAGGGCACGACAATCGTACAAGTTTCTTATCTTCCCTATTATCTTAGCATCATCAGCAAACATGTTCATATAATTCTGTATTCCATCTGGTAGATTGTTTTAGACAATTAACATTACCGGTGCAAGAACTGAACCCTGTGGTACTCCACTTGTGACATTTCTCCAGTCCGATACATTACCTCTGATTACTGACCTCATTTTTCTGTCAGAAAATTTTTCATCCCTGTTAGAAGCTTACCTGTCACTCTTCCAATATGTTCCAGTTTCCAGAACTCCCTCTTGTGTGGAACTCTGTCAAAAGCCTTTTAATTTGTTTTTGTATTTGTTATTAATTAATTCTTTGTAATTTGTTAGCTGTGTTTTATGAAGGACTTGGACCCCCCTCACTTTAATGTTTTCCATGCTAACATGTTCAGCTCAGTTCTCGTCCCAGAAATTTTTGTTAATGGGGCTATATTGTGCAGTCTGAAGTTAATCTTCATAGTTACTAATAGTGGTCTGATAATGTTTGTTGGAGGAATGTAGAGTAGAAGTCTCAGTTATGTGGAGAGGTTATATTTGTCCACATGTGTTCAAGGGTAGAGGCACACATTCAAGTAATTCTGGTAGCCTATTGATAATGGGTATTATGGCATGCAAGATTTCATGCACTTATGGAAGTTAGAAACTTGTGAGCCATCTAACTGGCACAAGTTAATACAATACTGTATTTAAATGTCCTCCTGTTATTGAGCGATTTGTTTCAAATGTGTTGCTTATTACAGTGACACCTCAGCTTACGAATGCCCCTCTTTACAAACTTTTCGGGTTACGAGCCCAATGTCTTCGTAAAATTCGAATCGGGTTACAAACTTTGTCTCGGGAAACGAAGATTGTTGATACGCGTATGGCTGACCTAGCTCGAGACCGCACCTCAGTTTACCAGTGCCACCCGCCTACTGACAATCGTGCCTGAATTCCTTGTACAGAATTTCAGTGTTCTTCTGATTTTTGGGTATTTGAACATAAAGGTTATTATATATCTCGCCATGGGTCCCAAGAAAACCAGTGGCAAGGTTCAAGCCAAGGAAACACATGTGAGAATGACCATAGAGGAAAAACGA
>WNGS01028583.1:1401353-1425677 GCA_020271785.1 Procambarus virginalis | reverse complement strand
CAAAACAATTGAACATAAAGGAATATTAAATATGAAATACTAGTACAGTAATTACACACGGCCTCTCACTCGAGCCTCCACCAGGGTAACCCTTGAGCCTCCACGAGGGTAACCCTCGAGCCTCCACGAGGGTAACCCTCGAGCCTCCACGAGGGTAACCCTCGAGCCTCCACCAGGGTAACCCTCGAGCCTCCACCAGGGTAACCCTCGAGCCTCCACCAGGGTAACCCTCGAGCCTCCACCAGGGTAACCCTCGAGCCTCCACCAGGGTAACCCTCGAGCCTCCACCAGGGTAACCCTCGAGCCTCCACCAGGGTAACCCTCGAGCCTCCACCAGGGTAACCCTCGAGCCTCCACCAGGGTAACCCTCGAGCCTCCACCAGGGTAACCCTCGAGCCTCCACCAGGGTAACCCTCGAGCCTCCACCAGGGTAACCCTCGAGCCTCCACCAGGGTAACCCTCGAGCCTCCACCAGGGTAACCCTCGAGCCTCCACCAGGGTAACCCTCGAGCCTCCACCAGGGTAACCCTCGAGCCTCCACCAGGGTAACCCTCGAGCCTCCACCAGGGTAACCCTCGAGCCTCCACCAGGGTAACCCTCGAGCCTCCACCAGGGTAACCCTCGAGCCTCCACCAGGGTAACCCTCGAGCCTCCACCAGGGTAACCCTCGAGCCTCCACCAGGGTAACCCTCGAGCCTCCACCAGGGTAACCCTCGAGCCTCCACCAGGGTAACCCTCGAGCCTCCACCAGGGTAACCCTCGAGCCTCCACCAGGGTAACCCTCGAGCCTCCACCAGGGTAACCCTCGAGCCTCCACCAGGGTAACCCTCGAGCCTCCACCAGGGTAACCCTCGAGCCTCCACCAGGGTAACCCTCGAGCCTCCACCAGGGTAACCCTCGAGCCTCCACCAGGGTAACCCTCGAGCCTCCACCAGGGTAACCCTCGAGCCTCCACCAGGGTAACCCTCGAGCCTCCACCAGGGTAACCCTCGAGCCTCCACCAGGGTAACCCTCGAGCCTCCACCAGGGTAACCCTCGAGCCTTCACCAATAAACACTCCCAACCCTTGGAAAGATGGACAGTCAAAGGCTGACCCCAAGCAAGAAGACGCCCTAAAAAGAGTGTATCCCGAACACATCAGGAAGGACAACCGTGACTGTGTAAGGGTAGCACTTAAGGAGCACCCAGGAGAGGGAACCCTGAGCACATGTAGCTCCAAGGACACTAAACTCATGGCACATACTATGTAAACATGCACAAAAACAGCCTCAAAGGTAAACATCACACGTAAAAAACTGGAGACCAGATGCAGAGCTACTAGAACAGGCGATAAGGCACACATCATAATAAGAGCTGGCGATAGAACCGCCGACTGCCCACCCTGCCTCCCTCCTCACCCCAAACAAGGGGGCAAGGTGGGGCAAACTAGAGTGCACTAGTTTTCAAGAATGTTCAGTCGTTTGTTTCCACTGTAAAGGGAAAGTTCCCTTGGCGGTTTTGAGGTTGTGGTATTGTTTCTAACGATATACCATGGTATAGTTTCTAACCAGACTATACCAAGGTATAGTATATACCTTGTATAGTATAGTATATATAGTATAGGTATATATATAGGTATAGTATATATATATAGTATATAGTATAAAATATTGCCGGAACAACCATGGACATCTTCAAGAGGAAACTAGATTTATTCCTCCAAGGAGTTCCTGACCAGCCGGGCTGTGGTGGGTATGTGGGCCTGCGGGCCGCTCCAAGCAACAGCCTAGTGGACCAAACTCTCACAAGTCAAGCCTGGCCTCGGGCCGGGCTTGGGGAGTAGAAGAACTCCCAGAACCCCATCAACCAGGTAAACCAGGTATCAGGTATAGTCCATTTTGTTTTGCCAACTTTCTGGATGCCCTTTCTTGGATGGTGGCAGACATGAATAACGGTATATAAAAGGTTTTAAAAGTGCCACCGCTCACTGCGCCTCTCTATGGGACCAGATTCTGGCTTATGGTCCCCGGTAGGCCAGTAAGAACTTCACAACTGATGGCACCTAGTTGTATGGCACTCATTCAGTGTAATGGTTCAGGGAGTCACAAGGGGGCATGATCCCATTCCTGATCCCAGGAATGACAATATTTTCAAATTTTTATACAACATAATTCAAATGTTCACACACTATAAATCAAAATGTAATTTAAAAGAGAAACACCAGCTTATCTTATTGTAGTTTGTCTTCTTGCCTGATACTGTAGATTTTGGAATGTGCAGTTCTTGAAAATTTATGCCCCCTAATCTCTGGCTATCCAGATTTCTGTCCAGGTATGGCGAAGAAAATTATCTGGACTTGACAGACTGTGTCAGTCTGCATTATCCAGCCAAATCTCCAGTTATCCAGACTTCTGTCCAGATATGGCAAAGTTTACCGCAAAATTATCTGGACATGATTTGCCCAGATAACCCAAATATTCAGTTTAGTGGAATTTAAATAAGCAAGCTCATACAGTACCTTGAATTATTATTATAAAACTTATGTTATTTTCTGTTGCACATTTGAGGACTTTAGTGATACTGGGTTGTAGCTTTTCCATATCTTCTTCAGAGGTAATTTACATGCCAATTTTTGTATCATTTGCAAAGGATGACACAAAGCTGTGACTTGAATTTTTGTCTATATCTGATTTGAGAACGAGAAAAGCTGTTGTGGTGCAAGTGATAAGGTTCATGTCTTGAGGTAGAGAGCTTATCAATACGCTTGTACCTGGTATTGTTTGAATGATCGATGGTTACTCTTCGCATTCTGTCCAACAGGAAATTGAACAGCCATCACGCTACTTTACCTGTTATTCCTATTAATCTCATCTTATGATCTATCACTTCACGGTCACATTTATCAAATGCCTTTGAAGAGTCCATGTATAAAATATCTGCATTTGGTTTTGATTCTAAGTCTTCCATAGTTTTGTCAAAGTGGTTGAGTAATTACGAAAGGCAGGATCTTCCCAGTCTACATCCATGCTGACTACTTGTGAACTTCATTGTTCTTCAGAAAACTGCAGATTTCACCCCTAATCAGTCTTTCAAAAACCTTAATGTGTGATATGTTAATAAGACTCCTCTATACTTTTTAGCCAATACTTTGACTGGAGATTTTTCTCTCTGATATACCCCGCGGCGTCTCGACACACTTGGTGGTCAACAGCTTATGCCTCCCCCTTTTAGTACCTAATTTCACAGCCAAATGTTATACCTGAAACAATACATATTGGCACATCAGCTCTGTAAATTAATAAAGTCAGGTACAGTACAGTATTTAAAACTAACGAAAACATTCTGGAAACACACTGTGTACTTTTGGCTTTATTAAATTGGCACTTTTTATGTAACAAACAAGTAACTATACATGAGGATATTGTTCTGTACATTATTAATAAAATTACTAGTATTATATATTATTATTATTATGAGAAGGAAAAATAGAGAGAAAACTATATGTGCAAGTGCCTAAGGTAGAAGCAGACAGAGAGAACAAGAAAGTCTTACATTAAGTGTGATGCCTCCATAGGGAGCGTCGCCTCTTGCCATATAATAAGGAACGTTGGACATGCTCTCCATACCCCCGGCGACCATCACCTCCTGCGACCCACACATCAATGACTGGGAAGCCATCATTATTGACTTCATCCCCGACGCACACACCTGCAACAATACCACACATCAATGACTGGGAAGCCATCATTATTGACTTCATCCCCGACGCACACACCTGCAAACAATACCACACATCAATGACTGGGAAGCCATCATTATTGACTTCATCCCCGACGCACACACCTGCAACAATACCACACATCAATGACTGGGAAGCCATCATTATTGACTTCATCCCGACCACACAGCAATAAAATAAAGTCATAAAACACTAAAGTGGCTGGATGCACTCTCCTGCACTCAATTAAGACGATATTTATATATATTCTATATTTGACATCCATATGGTCAACCAATTAACACTTTGGCATGCTCAGCTGGGCACTAGCATCGCACTGGAAGGTAGGCCAAGCATTACCGGTGAGCACCCAACCCAATGTTAATTCTTTCACTCAATGTTTATACTTAATAAGACCGAGCAAACATTAATGCATGATGCCATTTGCATCATCACCCACTTTGTGTGTTTTCATTTTATGACGCAGATTGTATCATCAGGACACCAAAGTGTTGAGTACTTGCTTTATGCTTCAAAGTTGTCTTCACTATTACACAAGAGGTCCCTGGGAACCTGCCGCACCATCTGCAACACAACCAGGAGCACGAGGACCTAACCTGACCCAAGGGAGAAGTCAAGCGACCTCTACGGGAGTGGGAACCCAAAGGTCCCAGGGAAGATACCCTGAACCCAAGGGGCATACTTACAGGGTGCTTAGGGAAGAGAACCCTAAGCTCATGCAGCCCTGGGTACTGTAACTCCTGGCCAATGCCCCAATGCAGGTACTACCACACGGGTGAAAATCCTGTCAGGCAATCGTGAGCAGAGTAGACATTCACCCCAGTTGGCTTTAGTCGACAAACTGGGGGCTGATGGCTGGCTCGAGTGGAGCAAGGCATCCCCTCCCCCTTCCCCTCCGAGGGGGTTGGGTCTGGCATGGAGAAGCGACACGTCAGGTTGATGACGATTTGCTTCTTGCTGTTTCTTGTTTGTCTGGGAGGAGTTTTTAGCCTCTGTTTCGGTCTCCAGTTGCAATTTTCTACCAGTTGGGGTCTGTTTTGGGACACCTACCTTGCTGGGTGCCCAAACCTAGTCAAAGGCAGACATGCTCCCTTCACCTCTCTGAGGGAATCATGTTCTGGCTAGTGGTTCCTGTAGGCATGACAACTCCATATGACTCAAGCCCCAGACTAATAAAGCTAATATCAGTCCAATAGCTCCCGGGAGCCGACGGGGCTCCCCACAGAAAATGGAGATATAGTGTAACATCATATAACACACCATACTAATAAACTGAATATTAACAGAGGAGTACCTTAGAGTCAGTACTCATACCTTGTTGACTGTAGTGCATGGGGTGGCGTTATCTAGGCCAGCAAGGAGAGTGGCTTGGCGTGTGGGAGCCTGGCTCGCTCCAGCTGTTATCACTTGCCCCATGTACACCTGAAATCATACAATCAATTTTACTACCTTAATCAACCAACTGATACTTTATTCAAGATATGAGTTGAGCATAAGCACCTTCACATTTACTGTAAAGTTTTTCTAAAAACAAGTTAATGTAAAATTTCATACTTAAGAGATGCTACAGAATTAATGCAACATAGGTTTCAGACAACTTTTAACCTAATCAAAGCAATCCATTCTATCTGATCTATAGCTCAGAGTAAAGCCTAACCTCTTGTACAGCTTTTGGGTCAACACCTGCTCTCTCAACAGCGGCTCTGATGGCAACCGCACCAAGCTCAGGGGCACGCATCGATGCCAGTGACGATCTGAAAGTCAACATAGCAAATTATATAATTTAAAAAGTCAGAGTTTAAATAGATTAAAATTTCCTTGCCAGAGCATAATCATAGGCCTATATACTGAGAGATGGTCATTAGTAATGTAATGAATGGAAGCATAGTATTGTATATAATTACACACTTTACTGCATCAGTGCTGATGCCACACAATATAATGGTGAAACAGGAACAGATCACACCCGTCCACACCCTCGTGCTGCGACCCGTCCACACCCTCGTGCTGCGACCCGTCAACACCCTCGTGCTGCGACCCGTCCACACCCTCGTGCTGCGACCCGTCCACACCCTCGTGCTGCGACCCGTCCACACCCTCGTGCTGCGACCCGTCCACACCCTCGTGCTGCGACCCGTCCACACCCTCGTGCTGCGACCCGTCCACCCTCGTGCTGCGACCCGTCCACACCCTCGTGCTGCGACCCGTCCACACCCTCGTGCTGCGACCCGTCCACACCCTCGTGCTGCGACCCGTCCACACCCTCGTGCTGCGACCCGTCCACACCCTCGTGCTGCGACCCGTCCACACCCTCGTGCTGCGACCCGTCCACACCCTCGTGCTGCGACCCGTCACACCCTCGTGCTGCGACCCGTCCACACCCTCCTGCTGCGACCCGTCCACACCCTCCTGCTGCGACCCGTCCACACCCTCGTGCTGCGACCCGTCCACACCCTCCTGCTGCGACCCGTCCACACCCTCCTGCTGCGACCCGTCCACACCCTCCTGCTGCGACCCGTCCACACCCTCCTGCTGCGACCCGTCCACACCCTCGTGCTGCGACCCGTCCACACCCTCGTGCTGCGACCCGTCCACACCCTCCTGCTGCGACCCGTCCACACCCTCCTGCTGCGACCCGTCCACACCCTCGTGCTGCGACCCGTCCACACCCTCGTGCTGCGACCCGTCCACACCCTCGTGCTGCGACCCGTCCACACCCTCCTGCTGCGACCCGTCCACACCCTCCTGCTGCGACCCGTCCACCACCCTCATGCTGCGACCCATTTACACCCTCGTGCTGCAACCCGTCCACACCCTCGTGCTGCGACCCGTTTACACTTTGCCATCTACCAGGTCAGGCACCCAGAAAGGTAGGAATTCCAAAAACTACTGCTGGTCAAACATTTCAAACCAAAATCCCGAACTAGCAAACAGAGCTCCCCAATCAAAAACAAAATAAGCAAACATGAATGACGTCACCACAAATGCCGCGCATCCATCTGCGCAACCTCTCCCTCCCCTAGAGGGGGACGGGGGTCCCAGACCTCCCGCCGGCTACTCTCCTCAGTTCAGAGGCTGAATATAAAAATGCAAAAAAAAAAAAAATGCAAAACACCCAGCCGTGGGGAGGGAGGGATGCCAGGGGGGTTATCTTGAGATGATTTCAGGGCTTAGCATCTCAACGGCCCGGTCCTCGACCAGGCCACCTTTTTGTTACACTCCCCCCCCCCCCAGGAAGCAGCCCATAGCAGCTGTCTTACTCCCAGGTACCTATTTACTGCTGGGTAACAGGAGCATCAGGGTGAAAAACATTTTGCCCATTTGTCTCCGCCTCCACGGGGATCGAACCCGGAACCTCAGGACTACGAACCCGAAGCGCTGTCCACCCAGCTGTCAGGGGCCTCCAGGTCTCACCCAGAAAATGGCGTTTCATTACATTCAACGCTGGTTTTCTGTGGAGAGCACCTTCAGCTCCCCAGAGCTACCTAACCAAAGATAAGAAGAAAAGGGACTTACCCGGGAGGCAGTCGTCATTCGCTCCAACACGAAGTAGAGACAATTGGCTGCAACCTGCGACCCAAGGCTATACACGTCTGAGAAGGGCCAGGAACATTAACAAGGTACCGTGCGGCCAGGGGCCTGTTCGATCTCCAAAAGCCCCATGCCCTAATGTCAACCCAGGACATATTACCAAAAACAGCAGCCAAGTTCCGAACTTACGAACGTTATGGGCATGGGGATAGACCTAAGCTGGACTGAATAATCCTGTGGACGACCTGGAAAGAAGCGAAACCGGGTCCACCCAAAGCGTAACCCCTGCCACAGAAGACGTGGCGCACAAACAACGGTGAAGAGCCACAACTGGACACAAAACATTATGCACCCCCGGCCAAACCAACCAAGCATCAACAACCCAGGGTCCCCTCGGAATGAAACAGACTCATTCTCCACCAGAAAAGAAGGAGACGGCTGCAAACGAACGAAACGACCAACAGGACCGAAAGAGCAGAAAAAAAACCTGCGCCAGAGGAGAGCATGAAGCTCCCCAACCCTATCCCCAGAGGCCAATGCCAAGAAGAAAAAGAATTACTGTGATGCTACAGAAAAGCATCACGGTAATTCAAGACTGACTACAGTTCAGAACTGTTTTAGAAAAACAGTCTGTAAGCCTGTCACCCCACGGCAAAACCGAGCCAGTCCCCGAACCCCAGATGAATTGGAATGGGCCAATACGTGTCCCGGAGGTCCAGAGACACCATCCAAGCACCCGGCGCCAAGAAACAGCCGGACCTCAGAGAGAGTGGTCATCCGAAAGGAGGGGCAAAAGACCCAGGGGTTCAGACAGGACAAGTCCAGAATGAAACGCAGATCCGCACAGTCCCAATTCGGAACTGAAAACAGACAGGAAACCCACCTGAGGGACGCCGTCGATTCGACCAAGTGAACCCACTCCAGAATGACCTGAAGGAGCGCAGGGGAAGAGGTCTGCCCTGCCAGCCCAGATCCCCCCAAAGGAGGAGGAACTACCCAATTCCACTAAGTGTGGGACCAGGCGAGAGCAAACCGTGGAAGACTCCCCCCCCCCCATCAGGCCCCGAATCTGGCATTACTGGCTTACGACGACCGAAAGAACCATGAGCCCTGGAACGACTCTTCCAGGTAGGACCACCACGCCCCCCTCCCCGAAAAACCAACAAGTCCGGAATAGGCTGGCAACTAGACACAGCCGCCTGCAGAAAATGCACCACCGCAGACTCTGTACACAGCAACAGACAAAAGGGGGGACGAAAATCTAAGAGCCAGAGCCAAGCAGATTCGAAAGAGTGGACGAGCACCGCCTGTCGGCATGCGAGGCTAGAAGCAAGGAACAGACACCGCCGCCCTCAGAATCGGCGCATACAACCCCAACAATGCAGCCGACACCCAAGCCACCGAGGCAAGCACACCGGACACCGGCCCAGAACCCTGCTCCTCCACATCCTCCTCGAACCAGTCCAAAGACAGTTCCAGTAGAGAAAAGAAAGGCAAGACTAAAGCCAATCCCCACGGGCACTCAAATCCTCAGCCACCAGGATGCCAAAAAGGGAAGGAACCTGCACATGAAGCTGCACCTGGCCGATATCACGAGGAAGCACAGGGCAAACAAGCACATATTAAGGTGCTCAAATTTGCCCCTCCCCTCGCCCAGGAAAACCTGAACAACTGTACTCAACTCCCCCCATTCAAACGTCCGAGTCTGACAACGAATGCAAAGCCCTTAACGAACAGAAAGGGCACTCTGCCAACCAGGAAGACTCCGGCACCTCATAACGGACCCAGTAAGAAAAGAGGAGCCAAACTCAAAAGAAGGGTCCATAATCGAGGCGTAATCTGGGTCTCGCAGAAGGTAAGCCGCAAAGGCCTCCAGCACCTCCCTCTGTGGGATGCGGGGAGCCGGAAACCTGCAGGAGGAGGTAATCGAGGAACCCAAGGAAACCCGGAACCAAACCCAGAGAGGAGTCGTACTCATAACAAACTTGTACAAGGAGGAGGGACACGAAAAACCTTCCCCTTGTAACAAGCCACGTGCTGAGGGTACTAACACCCAAACAGGGCCCAAGCCCCCAAAGTCAACGCCTCCCTAACCCCGGGGATCCTCAACGTCAGGACCCGGGGCCCGAGCCGTCCTTCTGAAAAGCAGGGATGAAGGGGGGGGCCTGCTGGCACGACCCTAAAGCTCCGGCAGGAAGAACAGGCTCGAATGCCTCTGCTGACGATCCGGAAGGGGCAACCCCTGAACCCGCCCGAGATTCACCACCAAGCAACAAAGCGAGACAGCTGTGGGGCATCCGGAAAGGCAATCAACCTTTCATGTTGCAGCAACCTAAACCGTGCATGCAACACTGAAGCTGCCTGCATCCAAATAGCAATATCATTGGACTGGGTGAAAAGGAATAAGCAAGGAACACTACTCGCAAAACCCATGCGACAAAGGTGTCATTGACCCAATAGGCAGCAAGGCAGAGGCAGACGGTGATTTTTTTTTTTTTTAATTCAAACTTGCACAAGACAAGGTGGGACTCTGAGGTCTCCTCCATCGGACCAATGAACCCCAAAGGGGGTTTCCAGGGCCCTTAGGCTGACTGCTAAGGGAAGCCCAGGTGAGGTACTGCTAACCGGTTACCCCAGAGCTACCAAGCAAACAAACTAAAAGCTGAACCCCTGCGACGTGTGCAAGCACGGGGACCTAGTGGAGGGCCACCAAAATCCTACAAGTGGTCCTACAGCCACACCAGGCAGACCTTCGCCAGGCAAAACAAAACAAAACAAAAAAGAAAAACTCCGCTAAAGCACATCATCTCCAGGTGAACAGAACCGGTCACTATGCGTATATCATAAAGCTGCACAGTACCTCGCGCCCCAGCCAGCAACGAAACTACCTCCTACCCAAGGGTAAACAGGAGTAAGAACCACCCCAGCTGAACCCCCAAGGGCAGGCAATCACCGAGCAGCAACAGAACCTCGCGGAGGTAGTTCCCTGAATGGCACAGGGAAGATAACCCCCAGGCCGCAAAGGCAGTACTTACAGGGCACCTAGGGAAGGTAGGTGCATGCAGCCCCAGTACTCTTGTGTTTTTACTCCTGGCTCACACACCACCAACACAAAGCAACAACTCCGCTGAGCAGCACTGCGCAAAGAGTGGAGCCAGAGCGATCGACCGTCACCAACACAACAGCCTGTTGAAGTGAAGAGAGTTGCCGACGTGGTGGTCTGGGACCCCCCTGTCCCCCTCCCGGGTAGGGGGAAGTTGCGCAGACGGATGTGTGGCGATTGTGGTCACGTCATGCATGTTTGCTTGTTTTTGATTGGGGAGTTCTGATTGCTAGTTCAGCTTTCGGTTTGTTATTTTTCACCAGCAGTAGTTTGTTTTAGAATTCCTACCTTTCTGGGTGCCTGACCTGGTAGATGGCAGACAAAGACTGCTTCCAATTACACGGGAGTGTCTTTAGGCCATTGCTCCTTGTGCCTCTCTTGAGGGGGCCAGGTTCTGGCTCTTGTCCCCGGTAGGCTTAGAACTCCTTCGATTGACTGTTGCCACGGTCTAATATATACACATCAGCCTGGTATAACTTAGGGGAGCCAAAGGGGCTCCCCACAGAAAATATGTATATTAAAGTAAATTTAAGGGTTATCCACAGGTACATTGTAGCATAATTTGAGGATTATTGCAAGGTATAATGTAGTAAACAATGCGTATAACATGATATAAGATAACAGCAATGATTATAATGGTAAAGCTGTATGGCTTAGGTACATATTTTGCGGAATTGGGTAGCACTAGATACAATGCGAGTTTCAAGCACTAGGTAGAAGATGAAGATAAAAGTAGATACTTTTTGGTTTTATTTTTGAATAAGACAAAAGTTTGACAGCGTTTCAATTCATTAGGGAGCGAGTTCCATAGACAATGAAGTGTAACTCCCATAAACTGCACAAATATAAAGTCTGCCAGCCAAACAATTTTTATTCTGAAGAAAAAAAATATAAAAAATATTTATGCAAACAGTGTGTTATGCTTGGAAACATTATATTAAAAAAATACTCACCGAAACGACCCCATAGGGGTGCGGACCCCACTGACTATCACAACATCGTTGAGACCAACAGTTGCGTAGTGGCGCACACCACACGCAGCAGCCTGCAAACAAAAGCATTGAACATAGAACACTATGGTAATCATCTAAACATAGACCTGACTTGAAACATTTCTGCGACTCCATTACACGTGTACTTCTTAATAACCCTCTTGCTATTCAGCCAATAGTTCTTCTTGATATTTTATCTTAGAAAGAAAAATACATCAAGAAGACCAAGTGACTGACAACTTGCAACACACTTTTCCAAGACATAAAACAGTTATTAACCACAAAAGATTATATCCTCAAGTCTTAAATCTTATATCACAAAAATTTTAGCTTGAATTTTCATGTGCTTATTTCATTATTATTGTATTATAAGCTTATTTCATCAACGATGAAATGAGCTCATTTTCAGCCTAATGTTCCTAGTTATTCATAGTCATAAACTTTGTTACGAGTTGGTTATAACGAAGGGTTATGCATGACGGGAGGGTCACTATGTGGTGACCCTCCCGTCGTGCTCCCTCTTTCTTATTTAGACAGTTCGACTATTCTATTTTGGTCCGATACACTTCCTACTGCCTCTTCATGGCTAGAAACTGTGCCTCCCCCCCCCACAGCCAAAGACATGCTTAACACCATATTTGAGACGATATAAAAATTTACTCGCATTCTTGGAAGTACAGTTGGGTTCCTTCTCAACTAAAATTGGGAATCCCGGGTTCGAATCCCGGGCGGAACAGAAATGGTTGGGCACGTTTCCTATTACCTAATGCCTCTGTTCAATGGGTAAATGGGAATAAGTCAACTTCTTGTGAAGTTGCATCCTGGGGAGGGTCAGTAGTTCAACCTTGGGAGGACCTCAAAATAAGCCTTATGTATATATATTGTACCTACACAGACTGCTTGTCCCTGACAAAATAAAGTCAAATGAATTATTAGATGCCTGGTGTTATCTTAGTTTAACTCTTGGGTGGCACTGCTGCAAATAGCCGACACCGCTGTGCGCAAGAAAAAATTCCAATTTTTCCCTCTTCTAAATGTGTTAAAATGTGATGTAAAATGTAAACATTTTGCCTGAACACAGGAAAAAAAATACAAAATTACTTACCAATAACATAAATGAGCTTAGAAATCACCTGTGATGCCATCAAACTTGCTCGCTCGTGCAGTGTGAATCCCCATGGTGTCGCACGTGGCACTCAAGCGGCCAGTTGCCACAAATTTATTTTTGTTGCATTATTTACAGTTTATGACGTCACTATGTTGTAACAAAGTCTATTTCATAAAGTCACTTTATGTAAAGTGACAATATAGTGTCACTATGTTCTATTATTATAAAACTTGCATAAAATCAATACAGTACACTCACATATTCGTGTCACAATTACCTCCACACAAATGTTTTCTTTTACAACAAATATAATATGCAGTCTGATTTTTCATCAATATATATACACACGCTCACTCAATATATATATATACAGGTTTCTGCATCATTATTGGACACTTAGAAGTTCTGGAGAGTGTGATACTCCTTGAAACACTGCACATGACAAAGGGGCACATCACATGTTTCGCACACTCTTAACACCCATTTATGCTTCTGTGGCCTCCTTTGTGTTCCGAGTGCCTCTTCGAGTGCTAGGAATATCTTTGCCAAACTTTTTTAGCAATTGTGACAAAACAGAAAAACTGAACGAATGGAAACTTGGTTTACGACCGGTTTTCACCAGATACATGTTGTAACTGTTCAGCATGGTTATGTCAACAAGGTGAAAAAACATCTTCTTGGACCACTTCACCGTTTCACGGACACACTCGATAGCACCCACCATTGTGTCACATTTATCAGTGAAACGCATGTTTATGCTATAGTCCATAACACAATCTGGTTTATATATTCGTTCTTTGGTTACTTTGTTCACCTTGCCGCTCTTCACCATTGTACCAGTGTGAACGGTCGTCAGCATGTTCACTTCTCGTCTGTCTTTCCACCGCACTGAAAGCATCTGATCACTTTTTCTTACCTGGCATTCACCAACTTTAATATCATTGTCAAACACAGGCATTTCCCTTCTTCTTGCCTTTACTATGCCACACACTCCAGTTCTATTTTCAAGCAAGAACCTTGTTAGCAAGGGACTTGTATAATATTTGTCGGTGTATAAAATATGGCCCTTGTTCAGCCATGGTGCCATCATTGTCTTCACCACACTACCCGAGAAACCTTGTTGGTCTTTACCGGGAATGTCTACGTTGGGACCAGAATATAGTTTCGTGTGTAAGATCAATCCTGTTTCACAGTCACAGAGAACAAAGAATTTAAATCCAAATATGTGGCATTTGAAGGGAATATACTTCTTGAACTCGACACATCTTCTGAAAAGCACCAGGGATTCACCAATCATCAGTTTCTGACCTGGTACGTAGAAATCTCTGAACTTTCCAGTAAGTTCATTCAGAACGTGCCTTACCCTCCAAAGTCTATCATCTTTAGTCTGGTCTTCATTATTTGCAAAATAAAAACACCTGAGGAGTAACACAAACCTGTCACAAGACATATATTTCTCAAAAATAGGTGTTGGAATACATAAGTCTTCGCTCCAATAATCTGTGATGGTTTGTTTTACACAATGTGTCATCATTATACATAATGCAAGAAACACGTACATTTCACTTACAGTAGTGTTTTTCCAACGCTCTAATCGTGAAAGTTGTAATATTTCCCCACTTTCAATGAGTTCGGCCGCGTACTTGTTCGTTTCCCGAACAATGTGTTCCATGAGCGGCTCATCAAAATATGCAGTAAAATAGCTCATTTCGCTCATGTCCTCACCAGTAATTGGGAAAAGGTCTGTAACCCCAACATCTGTATTGTCAAATGCAGGGATATGCGGCACAAAATCTTTACCGTCACTCCACTCAAGCATACCACCTGGTGTTTGGGGAGATGCTACACCAACATCACGGCGAGGAATCCTCGTACTCCGTCGATCAGGTGAAGCTCGTCTACGCACAGTACCGGCGCGAACTGAAGATGAGGGCATTTGTTCCTCATTGTCTTCGTGTGGTGCCGTGCGGAGGCGTTTGACTGGACAAGAAGCCGATGCTGCAAAGCTCTGCCCGGTAACACCACACACTCCACTGCCACTAGCCACAGGAGGAGGACAACTATTTTCAGATTCAACATCACTAAAGCCAGAAAGCGAGTCATCTTCCACATATTGGTGGCCCAAAGCAACATCATGCTGCACATGCCCCCACGAACTGTCTGGTGGTGGTGCGGAGTGAGGGCGAGGAGGCTGTGGTGATGGTGTAAGACTCACCCTGGAGGGTAGCACAGTGTCACACTCACTGTCTGTATCACTCAAATCTGTGTCCTGTGTATAATCTTTATCAATGTCTATTTCATACTCCTCTGGATAGTCTTCATCACTGTCTGTGTTATACTCATCCGAGTCCAGTCTATAGTCATTATCATTGTCCGACTTATACTGTTTTATGTCCTGTGTATAGTCTATATCGGTGTCATAGTCATCAAGATCACTTTCGTCGGCTTCTGGAAACAATTCATTGTAAATTTCCTCATCGGTCAATGACTGGGTGGAGGGGTTCGCTGCAGACGGTTGCGAGCCAGGTGGTGGTGCACTCGCCATGGTGTCTTGATCGTAAATGAGGCCTTCTCGCAATGGCGGCCTATGCTGCACTTTTGTCCAAGATGGTGACTGTTTACTATCACTCCTGGCTATCGTATGGGTGCCCCCTTTAACAAGCGGGACTTTTTAAACATTATGTGGTACTTGAAAAGATGAAATACTTGAAATAATGATGAAATTGAAATATGTGTCCTGATATGATGCGCGCCTTTCAGTCACTTATACCAAAATTGTGTATATACAATTTGTGCTGTTAAAGGGTTAAGGACTATACATCTGCCTGAAAACAAAAGGGGAACAAGATAAATATACTGTATATTTAAATCTGACAATCAACAAATAAAATTTCTTTCCATTTTCATATCAACACAGAATCGTGGCATATTGAAGGTTCTGCTTTTATCCCAAATGTTTCTTTTTATATACCTTTCACATTTCAGCTTTATTGGAGTAAATTTGAAGTTGCTGATATTTCTGTAATTTAATCACCATTTCTATCCTGTGGTGGTTGACCACACCACAAACCAGGAGGCGTAATCAGAGACCAGGCCACAGGAATCCTGACCCTCAATCATCGTAAGGTAACCACAAGTGCAAATGCTAGTTTTAATAATAATAATAATAATAATAATAATAATAATAATAATAATAATTCATTGTGTCAGGGAACAAGTAGCCAGCGAATATTTACATGTTATGTAGGCTTATACCGAGGTCCCCAAGGGTGAGACTACTGACCCACCCCAGGATACAACCCACTTAACACGCTAACTCCTGGATACCTATTTACTACTAAGTGAACAGGCACATTAGGTGGTAGGAAAGGCTCCCAACCGTTTGTTCTGCCTGGTATTCAAACCCAGAATTCCAGATTGCGAGTTGAGAATGAACCCGGCTGTAGTACCAGGACCCATCAAGGCATCAATTCGACCAGCTCCAGAGGCAGTGGTAACCCAGCCTGCCGCCAAGACAGCACTTGGATACCAATGTACGGTATATAACAGAGAAATGAGTCGCTCCATTTACCCAGGCTGTAAGAATCTCCAACCGTGGACCCCACACGTGTGAGGCCAAAGCTCTATCGAATGGGCTATGAGTACAAACTGGAATTTTTGTCTTTCCAAGGCTACTACTGAAGCTCAGATGTTGATTCTGGAAACTTTCCTCAAGACTACTCATAGCCCACGGTTCGAGTCTCCTAGAGCCCAGGTGAATGGAATGTTTATTTCCATGCAAGTGTGGATGACAATTTAAATGAGTCAGTGCTATATGAATATATCGGTGCTTTATTTTATTTCATTTGAAGAGATTTCACTTAAAAGGTCTGAGACTTTGCTGTAGATTATCAGTACTGTACAGTACTACCAATTTATATTGTTGTTGTTATGTTTAACCCCCGTGCTGCTCAGCTATTAACAGCCGGTCGGCCGAGCGAACAGCACACTGAACTTGTGATCCTGTGGTCCCGGGTTCGATCCCAGGCGCCGGCGAGAAACAATGGGCAGAGTTTCTTTCACCCTATGCCCCTGTTACCTAGCAGTAAAATAGGTACCTGGGTGTTAGTCAGCTGTCACGGGCTGCTTCCTGGGGGTGGAGGCCTGGTCGAGGACCGGGCCGCGGGGACACTAAAGCCCCGAAATCATCTCAAGATAACCTCAAGATAACACCGCCATGTGCAAGCAATAAAATAATTCAAAATGTTTTTTCGTCTTATAAAAGTGTGCGTTTGTGTTCCCTGACCACGGGAGGGGGGGGGGGAGGGAATTCGTAGGCGACATATTTTGGCCGCAAGTGATCTCATTTCTTGAAAATTGGAACCACATTAGCAACCTTCCACGACTGTGGTACTCTGCCCGACTTTAATGATTCATTAAATATGGTAGACAATGGCTCGCAAAGCTCCACTTTGCATTCTTTAAGATATCATCTAGAAGAAAATGAGGATATTGAAACAGTTGATAAACTCAATATAGGGAGAGGTCACTATGGGGAACTTTGAAATTTTTTTAATGAGGGTAATTGGACAGACTTGTTGCTAGGCAGGGAAGTAAATGAAATGTATGCCAAATTTTGCAAAATATACGATAGAGGCACACAAACATTCATACCTAAACAGAGATGCAGGGCCACAAAAAAGGATTGGTTCAACAGAAATTGCGAGAGGGCCAGAGACCAAAAGACATAAAAATGGAATCAATATAGGAAGAGGCCAAACCCCCAAACATACCAGTGATACAAAGATGTGAGAAACAACTATACAGCAGTAAGGAGAGGCAGAAAGAAATTTTGAAAAGGGATAGCGGATAAATGTAAAACAGAACCGGGTCTATTCAACAGTCATAAACAACAAATTGCAGGTAAAGGATAATATCCAGAGGTTGAAAATGGGAAACAAGATTCATGGAAAATGAAAAGGAAATGTGTGAAACATTAAACAAAAAGTTCCAAAGTGTGTTTGTACAAAATGAAATCTTTAGAGAACCAGACAATAAGAATTCCAGAAACAACATAGAGTGTATAGAGGTGTCTAGAGATGAAGTGGAAAATATGTTAAAAGAGCTAAGTAACAACAAAGCAGTTGACCCAGATGGAATTTCACCATGGGTTCTGAAGGAATGTGAATCTGAGCTCAGCATTCCACTTCACCTGATCTTTCAGGCATCCCTGTGTACAGGAGTCATAGCAGACATGTGGAAAAAGGCTAACATAGTTTCAATCTACAAAAGTGACAGCAGTTTTGACCCCCTCAATTACAGACCGGTATCATTGACAAGTGTAATAGTGAAAATATTGAAAAAAATAATAGAAACTAAATGAGTAGAACACGTGGAGAGAAACTATATAATATCAGACAGACAGTATGGTTTTCGATCTGGAAGATCCTGTGTATTAAATTAACTCGGCTTCTATGATCGAGCAACAGAGATCTTACAGGAAAGAAATGGTTGGGTTGACTGCAATCTATCTGGGCCTAAAAAAAGGCTTTCGACAGTTCCACATAAGAGGTTGTTCTGGAAACTGGAAAATATTGGAGAGGTGACAGGTAAGCTTCTAACATGGATGAAAAAATTCTGACCGATAGAAAAATGAGGGCAGTAATCAGAGGCAATGTATTCGACTGGAGAAATGTCACAGGTGGAGTACCACAGGGTTCAGTTCTTGCACCAGTGATGTTTATTGTCTACATAAATGATCTACGAGTTAGTATACAGAATTATATGAACATGTTTGCTGAAGATGCTAAGATAATAAGAAACTTGGATGATTGTCATGCCCTTCAAGAAGACCTGGACAAAATAAGTACATGGAGTGCCACTTTCCAAATGGAATTTAATGTTAATAAATATCATGTTATGGAATGTGGAATAGGAGAACATAGACCTCACACAACCTATATATTATGTGAGAAATCTTTAAAGAATTCTGATAAAGAAAGAGATCTAGGGGTTACACACAGAGATCACACTAACGTGATGCATCAAATGAACAAATCCACAAGGGCCGTGACGAGGATTCGAACCTGCGTCCGGGAGCATCCCAGACACTGGATCTGGGATGCTCCCGGACACTGGGTCTGGGATGCTCCTGGACGCAGGTTTGAATCCTCGTCACGGCCCTTGTCGATTTGTTCAGATCTAGGGGTGGTTCTAGATAGAAAACTATCGCCTTAGGACCACAAAGAATGTTGTGCAAGGAGCCTACGCCGCGCTTTCAAACTTCAAAATTGCTTTTAAATACATGGATGACAAAATATTAAAGAAATTGTTCACGACTTTTGTTAGGCCAAAGCTAGAATATGCAGTGGTTGTGTCGTGCCCATATCTTAAGAAGCACATCAACAAACTGGAAAAGGTGCAAAGACATGCTACTAAGTGGCTCCCAGAACTGAAGGGCAAGAGCTACAAGGAGAGGTTAGAGGCATTAAATATGCCAAAACTAGAAGACACAAGAAAAAGAGGTGATATGATCACTACGTACAAAATAGTAACAGGAATTGATAAAATCGATAGGGAAGATTTCCTGAGACCTGGTATTTCAAGAACAAGAGGTCATAGATTTAAACTAACTAAACAAAGATGTCGAAGAAATATAAGAAAATTCACTTTCGCAAACAGAGTGGTAGACGGTTGGAACAAGTTAGGTGAGAAGGTGGTGGAGGCCAAGACCGTCAGTAGTTTCAAAGCGTTATATGACAGAGTGCTGGGAAGACGGGACACCACGAGCGTAGCTCTCATCCTGTAACTGCACTTAGGTAATTACACTACACACTCTGGAGCTGGTGGAGACAGAAATAACACTGCAGCAAGCTCCTGGAATATCAAATTCCCTAAGTACTGGGAACAGGTTGAGGGATACAGTGGTGTCCCAGGTTACATAAAGGTTCAGGGAAGTGTAAAAGCAAGTAAGACACAATAAACAAGTGAAAGTAAGTGTCAGACAGTACAATAACAAAGATGGCCACCGCCACCACTGCAGGGAATGTAATGTAAACACACCAACAGATAATTGTTTCAAAGGATTCTCACCACAGGATATAAGGAAAGGAGGTGTTCATGGCAAGTTAGAGATAATTGAGGATATGCAAAAAAAATACCAGCATGAAGAAAAAGGGCTTAACTGGAAGTGGACAATGAAGCTCTCAGGAGCGAGCTTTGCACTTTGAAGTATTCGTCAGCAAGGTAAGATTATTACGGCATTAACAGACAAGGTAACAAAGGAGGAGCAAATCAAAGAACTAGTGAAAGAAAATGATGTATGGAAAGTGAAGTGTAGTGACTTTGAAGAAATAAACAAGAAAATAGATTCATATGGTGAACAACACCGAGGGAGCCTAAGGGCTCACAGAGTTAGACAAGGATCTGCAACTGGAAACTTCATTGACAATTCACAAAAAGGAGGTTAATAAAGAACTAGAAAAGTATAAAGAAATAAAAAGAGACGTATGCCCAAGTTGTAAAAGAGAAAGACGATTAAGGAAGTGTGTTTGGAAGTCAAAACCAGAAATGACAATCAAGAAGTGGCTCTCAGGCAAGCAATTAGGAAAGAACTGGTTACCAACAGTAAACTGGTACAAAACACTGCAGATAGAAGTCCATAATAATTTTTAGATGTTCAGAGAAGGAAATTCCATCTAGGGTGGACCGAGCAGAAGAGATGAAAAATCATAGAAAAAATAGTAGGATTAGGAAAAGGCCTAAATTCAAAGGAGCATGTCAGTGATTTTGGGAGGATAGGAAAATATGAAAAAGACAAGAACCGCCTCTTAAGGGTGACATTTAATGGAGTGAAACACATGACGGAAGTGCTAAGAAACGCCAGAAAATTGCAATGTGATAAGGATGGCAAACTTTGGTCAATAAGACAAGACCTCTCAAAGGAGGACAGAGAAAAGCTGAAAATGAACCCAATTGAAGCGAAACATCTAAGTGGGGATAGAAATGAAGAAAGGAATTCTTTTTTTTACAAAGTATCAGGGACTGGAAAGTTAGTGAAATGGTACATAAAGACAAAGCAACAAAATCATTAAAAAGGGTGTAAAGAACAAAAGGAAGGGGAATATGAACAAATCCACAAGGGCTGTGACAAGGGTTTGAACCTACGTCCGAGAGGATCCCAGACACTGACTTAATGGACTGAGCTACGACATGGTTAAAACAATTGCAACCAGGAGTTCTACTGCACTTACTTGGATCCTGCAGCCTCTCTGAGACACGAACCAGGGTTTTACACAATTCCCCCATGTACTCGAGCTCTATCAATTTGCTGTTCTACCTCTTCGCCCCTACTCCTACTACTTCGCCCTTTGCTATTGTAATTTGTGTGTGTAATGAAGTTAACTTCATTACATAATGAAGTAATGAATGTAATAAAATATTAACAGGTAAATCTACTTTTCTTACATTGTACGTATACTATATTACTATAAATATCAGGGGAAAGTGACAAGCCATTACGACTATATAGCACCTGGAAGGGGTCAGGATAAGGAGTCGAGATGGGATGGGGAGACGGAATAGTGCCCAACACTTGTGCTGGACGGTAGAGCGATGGTCTCGCTTCATGCAGGTCGGCATTCAATCCCTGACAGTCCAAGTGATTGGGCACTACTCTGTCCCCCCGTCCCATCCCAACTCCTTATCCTGATCCCTTCCAGGTGCTATATAGTCGTAATGGCTTGGCACTTTCCCCTGATATTTATAGTAATATAGTATAGGTACATTGTAAGAAAAGTAGAGTTAGTAGCTGAAGCTAAACAACCAACACACATGTTCACCCAACCACACACTGCCCCAGGGGCCAACACTTACCCTGGGGAGCCTCACCCATCCACACACTGCCCCAGGGACCAACACTTACCCTGGGGGAGCCTCACCCATCCACACACTACCCCAGGGGGCAACACTTACCCTGGGGGAGCCTCACCCATCCACACACGACCCCAGGGGTCAACACTTACCCTGGGGAGCCTCACCCATCCACACACTGCCCCAGGGGCCAACAATTACCCTGGGGGAGCCTCACCCATCCACACACTGCCCCAGGGGCCAACACTTACCCTGGGGGAGCCTCACCCATCAACACACTACCCCAGGGGGCAACACTTACCCTGGGGGAGCCTCACCCATCCACACACTGCCCCAGGGGCCAACACTTACCCTGGGGGAGCCTCACCCATCCACACACTGCCCCAGGGGCCAACACTTACCCTGGGGGAGCCTCACCCATCCACACACTGCCCCAGGGGCCAACACTTACCCTGGGGAGCCTCACCCATCAACACACTGCCCCAGGGGGCAACACTTACCCTGGGGAGCCTCAGGAGAGCAACACACTGCCCCAGCGGCCAACACTTACCCTGGGGAGCCTCACCCATCAACACACTGCCCCAGGGGGCAACACTTACCCTGGGGAGCCTCAGGAGAGCAACACACTGCCCCAGGGGGCAACACTTAAAATAGGGAGTGAGCTAGGGAACAGTGATCACAAAGAAATCAGATTTAGCATAAAATGGAATAGACCTGTAGGAGAAAATTCTGTTAAAGTGACAGATTTTCGAAAAGCTGATTTTAATAGCCTAAGAAATTTTTTGGGTCAAATTGATTGGAAAGTCTTGGGTATGGGATGTGGCCCGGTCTTGGAGCGAGACATGAACCCAGCGATAGGTGATGTAAATGGGGATTTCGATGTGGATTCAATTTATAACGTATTTAAGAATATTCTAAACAAAGCACAGGAACGTAGTATACCACACAAATTGAATAGATCGATTACTAATGACCCAAAGTGGATAACAAAGAATTTGAAGAATCTTATAGGTAAAAAGAGAGCTTGGTACAAAAGGATTAAAAATGGGGAGGTCACTTTAGAACAGGAATTCATACAACTAGTTAGAAATGTTAAAAAAAGAGATAAGGAAAGCAAAAAGAAACTATGAAGTTCGTATAGCAGGGCAAGCAAAGACAAATCCTAAAGGGTTTTTTCAGTTATATCGAACTAAGACTAGGGAAAGGATAGGTCCATTAAAAACTGAGACAGGTCAAATAACAGATAGTGATGAAGAGATGAGCAGTATTTTTAATAAATATTTTGTATCTGTATTTACTAAAGAGGAACTTAACAATATGCCTTCAGCCGAACAAGTGTATGTGGGTGGGGACGAGGACAGGTTGACGAGTTTAGCAGTTACCAGGGAGGATGTTCTTAAACAAATAGTAAAACTCAAACCAAACAAATCCCCAGGGCCGGATGAAGTGTTTGCCAGAGTGCTGAAAGAATGCAAAGAGGAGCTTTGTGACCCACTGTCAATCATATTTAATAAATCAATAGAGTCAGGCAGAGTGCCAGAGTTTTGGAAAGTTGCTAATGTGATACCAGTTTTTAAGAAAGGAGATAGATCACTTGCGTCTAACTATCGACCAATTAGCCTAACGTCTATTGTGGGAAAGTTACTCGAATCTATAATAGCAAATAAAATTCGTCTTCATCTTGAAAAACATAAATTAATAATTGAGTCGCAACATGGTTTTATAAATGGCCGTTCATGTTTAACAAATTTGTTATCTTTTTATTCTAGCATAGTTGAGGCAGTTGATAGTGGTAAGGATTGTGATGTTGTGTACCTTGACTTTAGCAAAGCTTTCGATACAGTGCCACATGAAAGACTGATTAAAAAGATAGAGGCTCATGGTATTGGGGTGCTATATTAAGCTGGATTAGGGCATGGCTATACCAAAGGAAACAGAGTTAGTATAAATGGAGTCAAGTCAGAGTGGGAAAATGTTGTAAGTGGAGTGCCTCAAGGCTCTGTCTTGGGACCTCTGTTGTTTATAATATATATAAATGATTTAGATTCAGGTTTGAGTAGCAACATTTGCAAATTTGCCGATGATACGAAAATCGGTAGGGAAATTAATTCGGAGGAGGACTCACTATCACTTCAAGTTGATCTAGATAGGGTTTTGAAATGGTCAAAGGACTGGCAGATGCAGTTTAATGCTGATAAATGTAAAGTTCTGAGGCTAGGTAATGATGATAGAGTTACAAGATACGAGCTAGATGGTGTTGAGATTGCGAAGTCGGATTGCGAAAGGGATCTGGGAGTTATAATTAGTAAGAATTTAAAACAAAAGGATCAATGCATAAATGTTCGTAATAAGGCAAATAGGACACTCGGATTTATTAATCGCAGCGTAAGTAACAAGACACCTGGTGTGGTTCTCAAGCTATATCTTGCTCTGGTTAGGCCCCATTTAGATTATGCAGTTCAGTTTTGGTCGCCATATTATAGAATGGATATAAATTCACTTGAACGTGTCCAGCGTAGGATGACTAAGTTAATTCCCAAATTAGAAATCTTTCATATGAAGAAAGATTAACAAAGCTTAATTGCATTCACTGGAAAGGCGAAGAGTTAGGGGTGACATGATAGAGGTTTACAAGTGGATGAATGGACATAACAAAGGGGATATTAATAGGGTATTGAAAGTATCAACACAGGACAGAACGCGAAACAATGGGTATAAATTGGATAAGTTTAGATTTAGGAAAGACTTGGGTAAATACTGGTTCAGTAACAGGGTTGTCGATTTCTGGAACCAATTGCCGCGTAACATTGTAGAGGTGGGGTCCCTCGATTGTTTCAAGCAATGGTTGGACATGTATATGAGTGGGATTGGGTGGTTATAAATAGGAGCTGCCTCGTATGGGCCAATAGGCCTTCTGCAGTTGCCTTTGTTCTTATGTTCTTATGTAACACTTACCCTGGGGAGCCTCAGGAGCTACACATTGCCCCAGGGGCCAACACTTACCCTGGGGAGCCTCAGGAAA
>WNGS01028583.1:1388574-1401343 GCA_020271785.1 Procambarus virginalis | reverse complement strand
AGCAACACACTGCCCCAGGGGGCAACACTTACCCTGGGGAGCCTCAGCATAGCAACACACTGCCCCAGGGGCCAACACTTACCCTGGGGAGCCTCAGGAGAGCAACACACTGCCCCAGGGGCCAACACTTACCCTGGGGAGCCTCAGGAAAGCAACACACTGCCCCAGGGGCCAACACTTACCCTGGGGAGCCTCAGGAGAGCAACACACTGCCCCAGGGGCCAACACTTACCCTGGGGAGCCTCAGGAAAGCAACACACTGCCCCAGGGGCCAACACTTACCCTGGGGAGCCTCAGGAGAGCAACACACTGCCCCAGGGGCCAACACTTACCCTGGGGAGCCTCAGGAGAGCAACACACTGCCCCAGGGGGCAACACTTACCCTGGAGAGCCTCAGGAAAGCAACACACTGCCCCAGGGGCCAACACTTACCCTGGGGAGCCTCAGGAGAGCAACACACTGCCCCAGGGGGCAACACTTACCCTGGGGAGCCTCAGGAGAGCAACACACTGCCCCAGGGGCCAACACTTACCCTGGGGAGCCTCAGGAGAGCAACACACTGCCCCAGGGGCAACACTTACCCTGGAGAGCCTCAGGAAAGCAACACACTGCCCCAGGGGCCAACACTTACCCTGGGGAGCCTCAGGAGAGCTACACACTGCCCCAGGGGGCCAACACTTACCCTGGGGAGCCTCAGGAGAGCAACACACTGCCCCAGGGGCCAACACTTACCCTGGGGAGCCTCAGGAGAGCAACACACTGCCCCAGGGGCCAACACTTACCCTGGGGAGCCTCAGCATAGCAACACACTGCCCCAGGGGCCAACACTTACCCTGGGGAGCCTCAGGAGAGCAACACACTGCCCCAGGGGCCAACACTTACCCTGGGGAGCCTCAGGAGAGCAACACACTGCCCCAGGGGCCAACACTTACCCTGGGGAGCCTCAGGAGAGCAACACACTGCCCCAGGGGCCAACACTTACCCTGGGGAGCCTCAGCATAGCAACACACTGCCCCAGGGGCCAACACTTACCCTGGGGAGCCTCAGGAGAGCAACACACTGCCCCAGGGGCCAACACTTACCCTGGGGAGCCTCAGGAGAGCAACACACTGCCCCAGGGGGCCAACACTTACCCTGGGGAGCCTCAGGAGAGCAACACACTGCCCCAGGGCCAACACTTACCCTGGGGAGCCTCAGGAGAGCAACACACTGCCCCAGGGGCCAACACTTACCCTGGGGAGCCTCAGGAGAGCAACACACTGCCCCAGGGGGCAACACTTACCCTGGGGAGCCTCAGCATAGCAACACACTGCCCCAGGGGCCAACACTTACCCTGGGGAGCCTCAGGAGAGCAACACACTGCCCCAGGGGGCCAACACTTACCCTGGGGAGCCTCAGGAGCGCAACACACTGCCCCAGGGGGCAACACTTACCCTGGGGAGCCTCAGGAGAGCAACACACTGCCCCAGGGGCCAACACTTACCCTGGGGAGCCTCAGGAGAGCAACACACTGCCCCAGGGGGCCAACACTTACCCTGGGGAGCCTCAGCATAGCAACACACTGCCCCAGGGGGCAACACTTACCCTGGGGAGCCTCAGCATAGCAACACACTGCCCCAGGGGGCAACACTTACCCTGGGGAGCCTCAGGAAAGCAACACACTGCCCCAGGGGGCAACACTTACCCTGGGGAGCCTCAGGAGAGCAACACACTGCCCCAGGGGGCAACACTTACCCTGGGGAGCCTCAGCATAGCAACACGCTGCCCCAGGGGGCAACACTTACCCTGGGGAGCCTCAGGAAAGCAACACACGCAGCCATCACTCGCCGGTCACTGGGTACAACCGCTCACGGGTTACCAGTTAATATATTCCCCCATACGTCCATTTTCTGTCTTTCACACACTGTAAAAACATAATACTGTAAAAATATAATATATTACAGTGAAATTATTACTCCTAGTTATTATTCGTAACTTTTTCTTGGTAAAAAAGCCAAAGAACATGAACCTCAGGTAGGGTTCAAAAAGGGCAGAAATGTGTCAGAGTTGACGTCATGGCTATTCACTAAACAAACCTATGCTATGCTGTTTTAATCCATTCTATTCTATCCAAAACTAAAATAAACTAACATAATTTTGTGCAAGTTAATCGAGCCTGATTTAAAATAAGATATTGTAGTGAAAATTATAGATGTTTTGTGTGCATTATGCAGCCGGTGTGTGACGTCATAACTTTAACTCTGGGGATCTTTTTGGATACAAGAGCGGCAATATTGGAACTTGAAGATGTAGTGTTGAAGTGGCAAGACTCTGCTACAAATTCGAGGTATTGTCAGGCACCATCACCGTGACAAGGTGACGCAGGAAAGGTGGATATAGAATCACAAACCAGTGAATCAATAGAGTCAGGCAGAGTGCCAGAGTTTTGAAAAGTTGCTAATGTGGTACCAGTTTTTAAGAAAAGAGATAGATCACTTGCGTCTAACTATCGACCAATTAGCCTAACGTCTATTGTGGGAAAGTTACTCGAATCTATAATAGCAAATAAAATTCGTCTTCATCTTGAAAAACATAAATTAATAATTGAGTCGAAACATGGTTTTATAAATGGCCGTTCATGTTTAACAAATTTGTTATCTTTTTATTCTAGCATAGTTGAGGCAGTTGATAGTGGTAAGGATTGTGATGTTGTGTACCTTGACTTTAGCAAAGCTTTCGATACAGTGCCACATGAAAGACTGATTAAAAAGATAGAGGCTCATGGTATTGGAGGTGCTATATTAAGCTGGATTAGGCCATGGCTATACCAAAGGAAACAGAGAGTTAGTATAAATGGGGTTAAGTCAGAGTGGGATAATGTTGTAAGTGGAGTACCTCAAGGCTCTGTCTTGGGACCTCTGTTGTTTATAATATATATAAATGATTTAGATTCAGGTTTGAGTAGCAACATTTGCAAATTTGCCGATGATACGAAAATCGGTAGGGAAATTAATTCGGAGGAGGACTCACTATCACTTCAAGTTGATCTAGATAGGGTTTTGAAATGGTCAAAGGACTGGCAGATGCAGTTTAATGCTGATAAATGTTGAGTGACGCTGCCCAATACTGTCACTATGGCGGTGTGTCCACTCACAGGATGAGTGACGCTGCCCAATACTGTCACTATGGCGGTGTGTCCACTCACAGGATGAGTGGCGCTGCCCAATACTGTCACTATGGCGGTGTGTCCACTCACAGGATGAGTGGCGCTGCCCAATACTGTCACTATGGCGGTGTGTCCACTCACAGGATGAGTGACGCTGCCCAATACTGTCACTATGGCGGTGTGTCCACTCACAGGACGAGTGGCGCTGCCCAATACTGTCACTATGGTGGTGTGTCCACTCACAGGATGAGTGGCGCTGCCCAATACTGTCACTATGGTGGTGTGTCCACTCACAGGATGAGTGGCGCTGCCCAATACTGTCACTATGGCGGTGTGTCCACTCACAGGATGAATGGCGCTGCCCAATACTGTCACTATGGCGGTGTGTCCACTCACAGGATGAGTGGCGCTGCCCAATACTGTCACTATGGTGGTGTGTGTCCACTCACAGGATGAGTGGCGCTGCCCAATACTGTCACTATGGCGGTGTGTCCACTCACAGGATGAGTGGCGCTGCCCAATACTGTCACTATGGCGGTGTGTCCACTCACAGGATGAGTGGCGCTGCCCAATACTGTCACTATGGCGGTGTGTCCACTCACAGGATGAGTGGCGCTGCCCAATACTGTCACTATGGCGGTGTGTCCACTCACAGGATGAGTGGCGCTGCCCAATACTGTCACTATGGCGGTGTGTCCACTCACAGGATGAGTGGCGCTGCCCAATACTGTCACTATGGCGGTGTGTCCACTCACAGGATGAGTGGCGCTGCCCAATACTGTCACTATGGCGGTGTGTCCACTCACAGGATGAGTGGCGCTGCCCAATACTGTCACTATGGCGGTGTGTCCACTCACAGGATGAGTGGCGCTGCCCAATACTGTCACTATGGCGGTGTGTCCACTCACAGGATGAGTGGCGCTGCCCAATACTGTCACTATGGCGGTGTGTCCACTCACAGGATGAGTGGCGCTGCCCAATACTGTCACTATGGCGGTGTGTCCACTCACAGGATGAGTGGCGCTGCCCAATACTGTCACTATGGCGGTGTGTTCACTCACAGGATGAGTGACGCTGCCCAATACTGTCACTATGGCGGTGTGTCCACTCACAGGATGAGTGACGCTGCCCAATACTGTCACTATGGCGGTGTGTTCACTCACAGGATGAGTGACGCTGCCCAATACTGTCACTATGGCGGTGTGTCCACTCACAGGATGAGTGACGCTGCCCAATACTGTCACTATGGCGGTGTGTCCACTCACAGGATGAGTGACGCTGCCCAATACTGTCACTATGGCGGTGTGTTCACTCACAGGATGAGTGGCGCTGCCCAATACTGTCACTATGGCGGTGTGTTCACTCACAGGATGAGTGGCGCTGCCCAATACTGTCACTATGGCGGTGTGTCCACTCACAGGATGAGTGGCGCTGCCCAATACTGTCACTATGGCGGTGTGTCCACTCACAGGATGAGTGGCGCTGCCCAATACTGTCACTATGGCGGTGTGTCCACTCACAGGATGAGTGGCGCTGCCCAATACTGTCACTATGGCGGTGTGTCCACTCACAGGATGAGTGGCGCTGCCCAATACTGTCACTATGGCGGTGTGTCCACTCACAGGATGAGTGACGCTGCCCAATACTGTCACTATGGCGGTGTGTCCACTCACAGGATGAGTGACGCTGCCCAATACTGTCACTATGGCGGTGTGTCCACTCACAGGATGAGTGACGCTGCCCAATACTGTCACTATGGCGGTGTGTCCACTCACAGGATGAGTGGCGCTGCCCAATACTGTCACTATGGCGGTGTGTCCACTCACAGGATGAGTGACGCTGCCCAATACTGTCACTATGGCGGTGTGTCCACTCACAGGATGAGTGACGCTGCCCAATACTGTCACTATGGCGGTGTGTCCACTCACAGGATGAGTGACGCTGCCCAATACTGTCACTATGGCGGTGTGTCCACTCACAGGATGAGTGACGCTGCCCAATACTGTCACTATGGCGGTGTGTCCACTCACAGGATGAGTGGCGCTGCCCAATACTGTCACTATGGCGGTGTGTCCACTCACAGGATGAGTGGCGCTGCCCAATACTGTCACTATGGCGGTGTGTCCACTCACAGGATGAGTGACGCTGCCCAATACTGTCACTATGGCGGTGTGTCCACTCACAGGATGAGTGGCGCTGCCCAATACTGTCACTATGGTGGTGTGTCCACTCACAGGATGAGTGGCGCTGCCCAATACTGTCACTATGGCGGTGTGTCCACTCACAGGATGAGTGGCGCTGCCCAATACTGTCACTATGGCGGTGTGTCCACTCACAGGATGAGTGACGCTGCCCAATACTGTCACTATGGCGGTGTGTCCACTCACAGGATGAGTGACGCTGCCCAATACTGTCACTATGGCGGTGTGTCCACTCACAGGATGAGTGACGCTGCCCAATACTGTCACTATGGCGGTGTGTCCACTCACAGGATGAGTGGCGCTGCCCAATACTGTCACTATGGCGGTGTGTCCACTCACAGGATGAGTGACGCTGCCCAATACTGTCACTATGGCGGTGTGTCCACTCACAGGATGAGTGACGCTGCCCAATACTGTCACTATGGCGGTGTGTCCACTCACAGGATGAGTGACGCTGCCCAATACTGTCACTATGGCGGTGTGTCCACTCACAGGATGAGTGACGCTGCCCAATACTGTCACTATGGCGGTGTGTCCACTCACAGGATGAGTGACGCTGCCCAATACTGTCACTATGGCGGTGTGTCCACTCACAGGATGAGTGACGCTGCCCAATACTGTCACTATGGCGGTGTGTCCACTCACAGGATGAGTGGCGCTGCCCAATACTGTCACTATGGCGGTGTGTCCACTCACAGGATGAGTGGCGCTGCCCAATACTGTCACTATGGCGGTGTGTCCACTCACAGGATGAGTGACGCTGCCCAATACTGTCACTATGGCGGTGTGTCCACTCACAGGATGAGTGACGCTGCCCAATACTGTCACTATGGCGGTGTGTCCACTCACAGGATGAGTGGCGCTGCCCAATACTGTCACTATGGCGGTGTGTCCACTCACAGGATGAGTGGCGCTGCCCAATACTGTCACTATGGTGGTGTGTCCACTCACAGGATGAGTGGCGCTGCCCAATACTGTCACTATGGCGGTGTGTCCACTCACAGGATGAGTGGCGCTGCCCAATACTGTCACTATGGCGGTGTGTCCACTCACAGGATGAGTGACGCTGCCCAATACTGTCACTATGGCGGTGTGTCCACTCACAGGATGAGTGACGCTGCCCAATACTGTCACCATGGCGGTGTGTCCACTCACAGGATGAGTGACGCTGCCCAATAAACTCGCTCCTCGGGGCAAAAATTAATTAAAATTAAATTAATTGTTGAAGGCTTCCTCAGGCGTTTCAAATAAATTCAAATCAAATTCTTTTATTTATTTATTTACATATACAAGAAGGTACATGTACATAGCATTGACGTTTTTGTCTATTCAGCTGAAAGTTCATATCAACTTGAGTTACAAACATAATTCAAAATGAAGACAAAAGCTAAGTTTGAACGTAGAAGTCGGAGGCCCTTATATTGAAAATATACGGTAATGTCGAGAGTTAATATATATAAATATTTAGGCATATATGTGGGATATACCCACGAGACTTTGGAAGCTCAGATGAACACTGTTGGGTCAATGTGGGAAGGGAACTAGCAGGGAAAGCGCCAAGCCATCGCGCCTATATACCACTTGGTAGGGGTCAGGATAAGGATTTGGGATGGGACGGGGGAAGGAATGGTGGCCCAACCACTTGTGGACGGTCGGGAATTGAACGCCGACCTGCATGAAGCGAGACCGTCGCTCTACCGTTCAGCCCAAGTGGTTGAGGTCAGTGTCGGAAGAGATTACAACCTCTGAAGGCCTTGACATGCTGTGGAAAGGGAGTGGGAGTCCCTGTGCTACGATGATATACTTGAGTACTGTAAGATCTCTTATTGATTATGCTGCACCTGTCATTTCTTGTTTTGGTAGAGGTAGGCTGGGCAAGTTGGAGAAGGTACACAATGAAGCCATGAGAATTATCTTAAGATGCCCAAGAAATGCGATGATTGAGATAATGAGGATGGAGTTGAATCTGAAGAGTATTGGGGATAGAATTTTAGAGATAAATGTAGCCTCTGCCACTAGATTAATGAGAGGTGGGGGAGCTAATGAATTAATCCTCTCAGTTCAAAAGGTGGGAAGTAATGAACAATTTATTTATTTATTTATTTATTTATTTATATACAAGACGGTACATTGGGTTTGTGAGAGTACATAGCATGGTATTTACAATCTTGTAAAGCCACTAATACTTCAATTTCTTTCTTTATTATGCGCCCCATACCCATCCCGTGGGCGGTGGTGTAAAGGATTACAGAGGCACATAATCGGTTCAGGAACTGAACCCTCTAGTTCGTTTAGCTAAGCAAATAACAATGTTTGACGCTAGTTACAAAATTATCAATGTTGTATACACATGTACACACCCTCATACATACATGTACATATATATATACGTATACACATATACATACACATACATATCTAATCACCCACACAAATACACACATCAAGAATCTTTGTGTCACAAGTGACACAAAGAGGTGTCACAAGTGACACTACAAGAGGCTCACAACAGTCACTATACAAGGCACTTTACATCTATAGTGAGTCACACAGTTACTAGTCTTGCTGCACACCCACCCAACTGGGCGGCAGCTTTACAGTCATGTGCATGCATTACCTACAGTAAGCAAATTTTGGATACTTCGCTAAAATTTCGGGCAGCACATCATTGTGAATGAAGTACTTACACATTTCTTGGACACTATTGATGGTGTTATCTCTAAATTCCGCAATTTTTTCACATTCCATTATATAATGACGCAAAGTATGCGAATAGTTCTGCTGACAGAGTTTACATTTAGTCAAATCTACATCAGCAGATGTTACAAACTCCCAGAGGTACTTGTAGCCGAGCCTAAGCCTAGCAGTGGTAACATCTAGAAGTCTGCTAACATTATTGGATGACCCATAGACGTGCGGTTCTTCATGCATAATAGAATGATGATAGATGGAGTAACTGGTGTGAATTTCACTTTGCCTCAAGCCTCCGAAATTTAGTTGATGTTCCTGGGATATTACTGCCCTCAGGCTGCTGAAAGGCAGTCCAAGTTGGTAATCAATTCCCTCTTTACGAGCAAAAGTCTTGGCTAGCTCATCAGTTCTATCATGCATTCGGAGACCAATATGGGAAGGAATCCACAGGAGACAAACTCTGACTCCATCATTGATTATTTCACTATATCTGTGTCTAGCTTCAGAGATAAGCACGTCACAGTTATGCCTTGGGGAGCTGAAGGCAGTCAAGGATGACAAGGAGTCACTTACAATTAGCGTGTCAACTTTGGATTCATATACGCGCTCTAGTGCAAGGATTATGGCAACCAATTCTGTTTGAAGAGTGGAGGCCCAGTTACTGAGACGCGCTCCACACTCATGGGAGATGGAACCATCTCTCCCTGTCACAACAACTGCACTTCCAGCTGCACCATGGGACTGATGCAAGGATCCATCAGTGTAAATAATCTGGGAAAGGGAGCGTTCTCTGACTAAAGCATCAATTTGGCTTAAGGCATTGTACTTTGCTTCTTGTCGAAGCAAGGCCTGTTCTTTAATCAGCTTCTTGGGTGGGAAAGGGGGAACAGTAATTTGGAAAGGAGTGATCTCCCATGGGGCAGGAAAGTGTTGTTGTTGTCGCTCTTGGTGGGGGTGATGAAAGTTATACATTCTGAGCACATTGGCAGTTACAGTAATCCATTTGGAGGGATGCTGACCTTCAAGGAAGAAGGCTTGGAGGGCTTCAGTGCAGGGGTTAGGGTGGGTTAGCCTAAGCATCTTGATACCAATTAAAGCATTAATTTCAGTGATACGATCACTTACACATGCAATATTCAGTTCCTTCCTCATGTTTAGTAATTTAGTTGTACGGGAAGCCACTAATACGCGCAGCGTTTCGGGCAGGTCCTTAATCTAACAGATAATTTTAAGTAGGTAAATTCAAGCATAATTAATAAAATGATAACAGGTATATTGCAAGAAAAAAGAAAAATGAGATGAGAGAGATTAGTAAGTATATTAAAGCACATTGGTATATTAAAACTCTGATTGATTACATTGACAACTTGATTGATAATTTAGACAAGATTAATAGGCACCATACAGCAGATTGATAGCACATATAAGACAGCAATGATCACAATGGTAAAGTTGTTTGGATTGGGTACATAAAGACTGGGAGATTGGGTAGCAATAGATACAGTGTAATTTTAAAGCAAAAGGTAGAAAACTATGAAGATGAAATTAGGTACTTTTTAGTTTTGTATTTAAATGACGCAAAAGTTGGACAGCTTTTCAATTCATTAGAGAGTGACTTCCATAGACTGGGTCCCTTTATTTGCATAAAGTGTTTACACAGATTAAGTTTGACTCTGGGGATATCAAAGAGATATTTATTTCTGGTGTGGTGATAATGGGTCCTATTACATCTGTCCAGGGAGAGTTTCAGATCAGGATTTGCATTTAAGAACAGGGTTTTGTAAATGTAGTTGACACAAGAGAATGTGTGGAGGGAGTTTATGTTTAGCATACTTAGGGATTTAAACAAGGTTTTTAAACATGGTTTCAGACCCAATAAAAGCACTAACGATGCACTTATTAGTATGATTAACTTGATACATACAGCTCTTGATAAAAATGAGTTCCCTGTTGGGTTATTTGTTGACCTACGTAAGGCTTTTGACATTGTTAACCACCAAAACCTTCATCTTAAATTACATCATTATGGAGTCAGAGGTCACTCCCTGCAGTACCTTCAGTCTTACCTTACTGACAGGCTCCAGTATGTTTCTGTGAATAATTCCATTTCTCCCACCCTACCCACCAACATTGGTGTTCCTCAGGGCAGCATACTTGGCCCTCTCCTCTTTCTCATCGACATTAATGACCTTCCAAATGCCTCCCACTGATGTAAGGTGAAAATATACTATATTAATGAAGTAAAAATGGATCAATCGCTATTTTATTCGAAAGTGAAATAAAGTACCAATATAATTTCCCATTGTCATCACCAATTACGATATTAATGCTGATATAGTTAAGTAAACTCGCAGTACTCCATCATGGGAGAAAGAGGAAGAATTTTACCTGAGGGCCACTAACCTTAGTGGCCTCGACAAGGATAGGAAGACGGCGGCTTGTTGAAGGTCCCCCCCCCCCATTTGCCTTGATCTTTTCAAGGTATATTTTAAAACTCAACACAGTTTTGGCAGTTACGGCTTCGGTGGGTAGTAGAATGAGAGAAAGGGTGAGGTTGGAACAATGAGTGAGAAGGAGACAATGAGAGAGCTTGGAACAATGAGTGAGAATGAGAGTTCAAGTTCTTAAACTCCTGTTGATGACACTGGCTATTAATTTCACAAAGCTTAAACTGGTCGGCCAGAACTACTGAGGGTTCTGAAAATGTGGGCCTTATGTGGTGTGATAATGATAAACATAATGATCAGGTCAGGGCGAGGACCTGAAGGGCCGCCCCTGGTCCTACTCCTGCAGCAGGCTGGTAGCCTCGCTGAGGAAGAATGTTGTACGTTAATTGTAGTGTGTGGTAGTCCCCGGAGGCCTCCCAGTCCTCCTCTGTGAGGTTCTGCAGGGCCTTCAGCGAGGCTACCAGCCTGCTGCAGGAGTAGGACCAGGGGCGGCCCTTCAGGTCCTCGTCCTCTCGTGCGTGAGCTCCTGCCTCTAGCGCCTTACAACGACCTGCTCCGGGTAGACGGGACTCGACAGCTTGGGAAGGCAGATCATCTAGGGGAAGGAAAAGCCTGTCTTCAAACTTCCGCTGCCTCGCAGCCATACCCACTTTTGGGACAGACTTCAGGAGTCAATCTCGAGGAAAAATCCGGAGTTTGAGCCCCTAAGGCAGTTCGTCCTCCAGCTAAGACAGCTTGTCCTCCATATCGTCCTACTCTGGCTTTGTGCCCTGGAGAGGCCACTCCAGCCTTGACGACCAGAGTGTAACTCCCGAGACTGCAGGATGCATACAATGATAAGGCAGGTGACTGGTTCTTCACATATTTGAAAGCTTCGGCATTACTCGGAGTGCTAGAAAGCTCAGTGCAAAAGATGGAGGATCCTCTCCTAAGGAAAGGATCCTCCATCTTTAGGAGATGGTTAACCTCCTCCTCCTCGTCCCTAACCTCTTCCAGGTTAGGATCCTCTTCTAACCTGGGTATGGGATGTCATCCTATCCCCCACACAAATGTTTGAAGGAAGGGAGGAGAATGAACTTAGGAATATACCAATAACATGCGAAATAATTAGAAACAACTTTGACAAACTAAAAGACTCAGAAGCCCCAGGTGTGGATGGAATGCAATCCAAAGTCTTAATAATAATAATTTATTCACAAGAAGGTACAATGGGTTGATGAGATTACACAAGATTGGTATTTTGACATTGTTGCCAAGCCACTAACAAGCACAGCGTTTCTGGCAGCTCCTTAATCTAACATAACAGGTAAGATGACAATGTACATTGTAGCAAGGATTTATATCAACAAATAACTACAATATATATTGACAGAGGTGATTACACTGGTAAAGATATATGTCTTAAGTACTAACATTGGGGAAGTGGGTAGTACAAGTTACAGTGGGAGTTTGAAGCACAAGGTAGGAAACTATGTGGATGAAATTAGGTACTTTTTGGTTTTACATTTTAATAAGGTATAGGTTGGATTATTTTTTAATTCATCAGGGAGAGAGTTCCATAGGCTATAGGCACTTTTATTTGCATGAAGTGTTTACACATTTAGCCTGACTCTGGGGATATCAAAGATATATTGATTTCTGGTGTGGTGCACACGGGTTCTATTAAACCTATGAAGGAAAAGTTTCAGATCAAGATTAGTATTTAGGAACAAGGATTTTGTACATGTAGATATCACAAGAGAATGTGTGGAGTGAGTGTATGTTTAACATGTTAAGGGACTTAAACAGAGGGACTGTGTGTTGTCTGAAGACAGAGTTTGTTATAGTTCTGATATGCTGAGTGATGATGGGCTTGAGGTGGTTTGCAGTGGTTGAACCCCATGCACAGATACCGTATGTAAGATAGGGATAGATTAGCGTGTAGTATAGTGAGAGGAGAGCAGAGTGGGGAACATAATATTTGATTTTAGAGAGTATACCAACCGTATGCTGGCGATGAGTCATAATAACGTGGCTAAAGTATGTTGACCAGGCCACACACTAGAAGGTGAAGAGACGACGACGTTTCGGTCCGCCCTGGACCATTCTCAAGTCGACAATCGACTTGAGAATGGTCCAGGACGGACCGAAACGTCGTAGTCCCTTCACCTTCTAGTGTGTGGTCTGGTCAACACACCGACCGTTTTTGCGACTTTTCTGGCTGTGTTGTGCATGTGGGTATTGAAGTTGAGTCTCGTGTCTAAGTATAGGGCAAGGAACTTTCCCACATTGTTATTGCTAATGCT
>WNGS01028583.1:1357479-1385484 GCA_020271785.1 Procambarus virginalis | reverse complement strand
TTTTATATATATCAATGATTTAGATTCAGGTTTGAGTAGCAACATTTGCAAATTTGCCGATGATACGAAAATCGGTAGGGAAATTAATTCGGAGGCGGACTCACTATCACTTCAAGTTGATCTAGATAGGGTTTTGAAATGGTCAAAGGACTGGCAGATGCAGTTTAATGCTGATAAATGTAAAGTTCTGAGGCTAGGTAATGATGATAGAGTTACAAGATACGAGCTAGATGGTGTTGAGATTGCGAAGTCGGATTGCGAAAGGGATCTGGGAGTTATAATTAGTAAGAATTTAAAACAAAAGGATCAATGCATAAATGTTCGTAATAAGACAAATAGGACACTCGGATTTATTAATCGCAGCGTAAGTAACAAGACACCTGGTGTGGTTCTCAAGCTATATCTTGCTCTGGTTAGGCCCCATTTAGATTATGCAGTTCAGTTTTGGTCGCCATATTATAGAATGGATATAAATTCACTTGAACGTGTCCAGCGTAGGATGACTAAGTTAATTCCCCAAATTAGAAATCTTTCATATGAAGAAAGATTAACAAAGCTTAATTTGCATTCACTGGAAAGGCGAAGAGTTAGGGGTGACATGATAGAGGTTTACAAGTGGATGAATGGACATAACAAAGGGGATATTAATAGGGTATTGAAAGTATCAACACAGGACAGAACGCGAAACAATGGGTATAAATTGGATAAGTTTAGATTTAGGAAAGACTTGGGTAAATACTGGTTCAGTAACAGGGTTGTTGATTTGTGGAACCAATTGCCGCGTAACATTGTAGAGGTGGGGTCCTTCGATTGTTTCAAGCGTGGGTTGGACATGTATATGAGTGGGATTGGGTGGTTATAAATAGGAGCTGCCTCGTATGGGCCAATAGGCCTTCTGCAGTTGCCTTTGTTCTTATGTTCTTATGTTCTTATGTGTCCACTCACAGGATGAGTGACGCTGCCCAATACTGTCACTATGGTGGTGTGTCCACTCACAGGATGAGTGACGCTGCCCAATACTGTCACTATGGTGGTGTGTCCACTCACAGGATGAGTGGCGCTGCCCAATACTGTCACTATGGCGGTGTGTCCACTCACAGGATGAGTGGCGCTGCCCAATACTGTCACTATGGTGGTGTGTCCACTCACAGGATGAGTGACGCTGCCCAATACTGTCACCATGGCGGTGTGTCCACTCACAGGACGAGTGGCGCTGCCCAATACTGTCACTATGGCGGTGTGTCCACTCACAGGATGAGTGGCGCTGCCCAATACTGTCACTATGGCGGTGTGTCCACTCACAGGATGAGTGACGCTGCCCAATACTGTCACTATGGCGGTGTGTCCACTCACAGGATGAGTGACGCTGCCCAATACTGTCACTATGGCGGTGTGTCCACTCACAGGATGAGTGGTGCTGCCAATACTGTCACTATGGTGGTGTGTCCACTCACAGGATGAGTGACGCTGCCCAATACTGTCACTATGGCGGTGTGTCCACTCACAGGATGAGTGGTGCTGCCCAATACTGTCACTATGGTGGTGTGTCCACTCACAGGATGAGTGACGCTGCCCAATACTGTCACTATGGTGGTGTGTCCACTCACAGGATGAGTGACGCTGCCCAATACTGTCACTATGGCGGTGTGTCCACTCACAGGATGAGTGGCGCTGCCCAATACTGTCACTATGGCGGTGTGTCCACTCACAGGATAAGTGGTGCTGCCCAATACTGTCACTATGGCGGTGTGTCCACTCACAGGATGAGTGGCGCTGTCCAATACTGTCACTATGGCGGTGTGTTCACTCACAGGATGAGTGACGCTGCCCAATACTGTCACTATGGCGGTGTGTCCACTCACAGGATGAGTGGCGCCGCCCAATACTGTCACTATGGCGGTGTGTCCACTCACAGGATGAGTGGCGCTGCTCAATACTGTCACTATGGCGGTGTGTCCACTCACAGGATGAGTGGTGCTGCCCAATACTGTCACTATGGTGGTGTGTCCACTCACAGGATGAGTGGTGCTGCCCAATACTGTCACTATGGTGGTGTGTCCACTCACAGGATGAGTGGCGCTGCCCAATACTGTCACTATGGCGGTGTGTCCACTCACAGGATGAGTGGCGCCGCCCAATACTGTCACTATGGCGGTGTGTCCACTCACAGGATGAGTGGCGCTGCCCAATACTGTCACTATGGCGGTGTGTCCACTCACAGGATGAGTGGCGCTGCCCAATACTGTCACTGGCGGTGTGTTCACTCACAGGATGAGTGGCGCTGCCCAATACTGTCACTGGCGGTGTGTTCACTCACAGGATGAGTGGTGCTGCCCAATACTGTCACTGGCGGTGTGTCCACTCACAGGATGAGTGGCGCTGCCCAATACTGTCACTGGCGGTGTGTTCACTCACAGGATGAGTGGTGCTGCCCAATACTGTCACTGGCGGTGTGTCCACTCACAGGATGAGTGGCGCTGCCCAATACTGTCACTGGCGGTGTGTCCACTCACAGGATGAGTGACGCTGCCCAATACTGTCACTATGGCGGTGTGTTCACTCACAGGATAAGTGGCGCTGCCCAATACTGTCACTATGGCGGTGTGTCCACTCACAGGATGAGTGGCGCTGCCCAATACTGTCACTATGGCGGTGTGTCCACTCACAGGATGAGTGGCGCTGCCCAATACTGTCACTATGGCGGTGTGTTCACTCACAGGATAAGTGGCGCTGCCCAATACTGTCACTATGGCGGTGTGTCCACTCACAGGATGAGTGGCGCTGCCCAATACTGTCACTATGGCGGTGTGTCCACTCACAGGATGAGTGGCGCTGCCCAATACTGTCACTATGGCGGTGTGTTCACTCACAGGATAAGTGGCGCTGCCCAATACTGTCACTATGGCGGTGTGTCCACTCACAGGACGAGTGGCGCTGCCCAATACTGTCACTATGGCGGTGTGTTCACTCACAGGATGAGTGACGCTGCCCAATACTGTCACTATGGCGGTGTGTCCACTCACAGGATGAGTGGCGCTGCCCAATACTGTCACTATGGCGGTGTGTTCACTCACAGGATGAGTGACGCTGCCCAATACTGTCACTATGGCGGTGTGTCCACTCACAGGATGAGTGGCGCTGCCCAATACTGTCACTATGGCGGTGTGTTCACTCACAGGATGAGTGGCGCTGCCCAATATTGTCACTATGGCGGTGTGTCCACTCACAGGATGAGTGGCGCTGCCCAATACTGTCACTATGGCGGTGTGTTCACTCACAGGATAAGTGGCGCTGCCCAATACTGTCACTATGGCGGTGTGTTCACTCACAGGATGAGTGGTGCTGCCCAATACTGTCACTATGGTGGTGTGTTCACTCACAGGATGAGTGGCGCTGCCCAATACTGTCACTATGGCGGTGTGTCCACTCACAGGATGAGTGGCGCTGCCCAATACTGTCACTATGGCGGTGTGTCCACTCACAGGATGAGTGACGCTGCCCAATACTGTCACTATGGCGGTGTGTCCACTCACAGGATGAGTGGTGCTGCCCAATACTGTCACTATGGCGGTGTGTCCACTCACAGGATGAGTGGCGCTGCCCAATACTGTCACTATGGCGGTGTGTTCACTCACAGGATAAGTGGCGCTGCCCAATATTGTCACTATGGCGGTGTGTCCACTCACAGGATGAGTGGCGCTGCCCAATACTGTCACTATGGCGGTGTGTTCACTCACAGGATAAGTGGCGCTGCCCAATATTGTCACTATGGCGGTGTGTTCACTCACAGGATGAGTGACGCTGCACAATACTGTCACTATGGCGGTGTGTTCACTCACAGGATGAGTGGCGCTGCCCAATATTGGNGTGTTAATATTCAGGTTAGAGATGAGAGAGTTCTTTCCTTTGTTAAGTCACTTGGCATTGATGATAACATGTCACAAGGAGTGTGTTAAAAGTCATGAACAATTGTGTTATCTTTGAGATAACTTAAGGCTTGAGGAAATGGGTGGGGTAATGCTGCATTAAGATTCCCTTGAACAGGTTTGCATATATAAATTATCTTAATATTTCAAAGGATAGCTCACGTTGTTATAGCCTTTTGATATGCAGAAAACATCGAGAAAATTGACAGCATTTTAGGTGTGGGGAAGAAAGGAGCTTCATGCTTCGAAAAAGACTAGATTCCTTCATAGACTGGGTCAGAGAGAGTGCATGTATGGATCATACCACGCGGCTAGTTGCTATGTGCATGGATTGCACCGTGAAGCCAGTTTGTTATGCTGCAGTATACTGTAGCAGTCTACACTCTCTTGGTTTACTGTGATATCTCACTACTATGATTTCCTCAGTTTTGATTCTTCGATCATTTTTTGTGCACAATTTACAGCTTAGTGTTTGTCACTTACTTTGTCACTTACTAAGCCTGTTGTGTTGATATTGTTAGCAAAGATTAGAGTGTGTCACTAAGCTTAGTGTTAGCACTGCAAGTACAGTTTAGTGTTGGTCTCTAACAAGGTTGAAGTTATTAAATTATTAAAGTTGTAGGCAAAACGTCATGTATTTAATGTGCTGCTTGATTAAATTTCTCCCGTGTATAATCAGTTAATGCAAAACATTATTTTTAGTTAAACTATTTATTTGAGTATTGTCTCGGGTATATAATGCTGCTACTACCTCCTCTGTGTAAATGATTAAGTTATCTCTTGTGTTAACCAACTACTTATTACAGTTATGCTTTAAAGAATTTGATCACACACACACGTGTATTCACTCACTCTTTCTTGTCTACATAAGTATATATAATATTAATTATAAATTGATATATAGTTAATATAATTTATATAAAATATATACAAACATGATACAGTGGAGTTTTCCTGAGTACACAATGTAAATTATATCTAATTACTTATGTTTACATTGTATATGTTTATATCTAAGTTATCTAAGAGATTCTTTGAATTGTTTGAAATTCATATTTTTTAACATGTCCCTCGTGTAGACACAGTTGTCAGCGTCATAACATAACATCCACTACGGGCTCACCATAGCCCGTGCTACTTGGAATTTCTTGTTCCAGGTAGCAAATCTTTAACAACAACAACATCGTCATAACACGTGCTGCATGAATTGATTGTGTATTTTAACTTTAGTCCACGAGCTGCTGCGCCACATTACTATTTGGTTTAGTCATCAGTTCCATTGTCACTACTCTGCTTCACGTATGATACGATAGCTCGAAAAATGACAAGTCATCTATGCTATAATAAAAATCACATATCAAAAATATTTTCTTTAGGTAATAGGGGGGAATGTCTGGTCACCCTCTTATGGGGGCTCGTGGGAGGACAAAGCATAGAGGCTGTAGACAGATACATATACACGTAGAGATTAACAGAAGAAACATAAAAGCATATTTGTGATGCAGGATCTTTTAAGAGATGGCTACAGGCAACATTTAGCATTGAACGTGGTGTTAGTATTGCAGGAAGCTTCACTTATTCTTTCACAACAGACTGTATTATTGTACCAAAGGTAATTTTGGAATACTGTCTACGCTCGGTAATGCAGATCATGTGGGTTCCACCCTTATTCAAGTTTGCCAAATTTCATTCCAAAAATATAAAAAAGTAAGAGAAAGTAAGAATTTTTTGAGTTACTCCCACTGCTTAGCTGACTACTACTGCCATTTGTCTGGGTTCGACCACAGTTTACCCGAGCTCTTACAATATAGAGTATTGTATTTGCATACAGCAGTGTTGTTATTATTCTGCTGGCAGAATGATGTTCAAATTATAAGGATGAATAAAAGTGTTTAAATAAATACAAATTTTAGTATGTTTTTGCCGATGCTGATAGAAGTACAGTAGTAAGTTCATATTTCCCTGGCAAATAAATATATGCAGCACAGAGGATGACACATTAATCCTGGAGTAACTAGTTAGTAATTACTTATGCTTATTAATACAATTTTGGATATTAATTTGTTTGGCTGAAATGTTCAACCCGTCCTCGCAAATTCGTATAGTCAATATTCACTTATTAAATATGTGCATAGGTGACATACTTAACATAATAGTTTCCCTTGAAAAGCTTCATAGAAAACACCGACCTTACCTAACCTACTTAGTATGTTAAGATAAGCATCTTTTTGCTTCGTAATTACAATTATTACCTAACCTATACCTATAATAGGTTAAGTAACAATTGTAATTACGAAGCTATAAGATGCTTATTTTAACATACTAAGTAGGTTAGGTAAGGTCGGTGTTTTCTATGAAGCTTTTCAAGGGAAACTATTATGTTTAGTATGTCACCTATGCACGTAACTAATAAGTCAATATTGACTACAAATTTGTGAGGACGGGTTGCAAATGTTACTAATACTAAATAGAAGAATACTGGAGTGTGCAAATACTTACCAGTGCACGCTTGTGGCACAAGTTGATGCACTCACTTGCTGTATCTAGTGCAATAGCATGTCATTAATGTTAGAAAGTTTCCCCTGATGCTTTAAAATGAAATTACAAATTATTTTTAGTTGTAAAAGAGAACTAGTGTGTGTATGCTTTATAACTGAAAAGAAATTTCCATATTTCTTTCTGGTTGCACTGTGCATGTGTGTGAATATGAGTAGCTGGCATGTAGCCTTTTATTTATTAAGAGTATAACAAATACTACTGTATTTGGTAACATTGGGTCCAGTGAGTTGAAACATTGATGCGCACAATACTTATATTTTTCCTGTGCTCTTCATTTTAGTGAGTGCTGAACTGATGGCAATGATACAATATCCGGTGTCATGTCCTGAAATATATTTATTGTCATGTATATGTCAGGGAACTTCTAGAGGGAGCCCCATGTGGCTCCCTGAAGCTATCTTCCCAAGATGGCTTCATCCTAAAAGGTCACATCAGCCTCGGGTAGTTCTGTTGCACTGAACTATTCTGGCCTACCTGAGAACACAGCCACAACCATAGTGCACTCGCAGACAGCACGATTCCCGGAATTGGAGGCATTGGTGATCTCGACCTGGACCACCATAAGGGCGCTGGTAGCTGAGTGCACAGCACACTGGATAAGTAGTCCTATGAACTGGGGTTCGATTCCCGGTGCCGGCAGAAACAGGTGGGCAGAGTTTCTTTCACCCTGATGCCCCTGTCACCTAGCAGTAAATAGGTACCTGGGAGTTAGACAGCTGTTACAGGCTGCTTCCTGGGGGGGAGGGGGAGGTGCGTATGGGGAAAAAACCAAAAGGTAATAGTTAATAACATTTGATTGACAGTTGAGAGGCGGGCCGAAAGAGCAGAGCTCAACCCCAACAAGCACAACTAGGTGAATACAGAAGCAGATGTGGTACTATCAATGTGCCAACTCACCATAAAAAGCCTCCAGAGTGTCGGTTATCGTGAGTTTATCTTGAGATAATTCCGGGAATTTTTTTAGTGACCCCGCGGCCCGGTCCTCGACCAGGCCTCCACCCCCCCAGGAAGCAGCTCGTGACAGCTGACTAACACCCAGGTACCTATTTACTGCTAGGTGACAGGGGCATAGAGTGAAAGAAACTCTGCCCATTGTTTCTCGCCGGCGACTGGGATCGAACCCAGGACCACAGGATCACAAGTCCAGCGTGCTGTCCGCTCGGCCGACCGGCCGTGTCAGCACAGATTTACACACAACTGGAGAGATCACAAAAAACAAAGCTCCAAAAAAACTGCCAAACGACTTCCACAAATGAGTCGGAGGGAACAAGGGAGTTACCCAAATGAGCACAAAACTCATAAGTACTGAATACCACCACCAGGCAACCCAGCCCCGGCTCCCAGAGTTGGTTCTGTTCCTGATGTTAGTGTCGCCACACCATCTTGTAGGTGTAGCTTTCGGTCACGCCAGCTCATGGGTGAGCCTCAAAACTTCAAGTTAAGTGCTGGCCTTGTTGGTCTTGTCCTGTGGGGAAGATTTGCTTTATTGTATTGTTTCCAATTTTAGTGTAACTTGACTTGTATGTTTTGATTCCAGCTCATTGAGTGGGTTTGGCTGTTTGGGCTGCATGTACTCAGAGATTTTTGTGTACATGCAGCCCAAAATGTTTCCCCTTTTCTGGTGTGGGGGGCCTTGCCTTGAGCTGTTCATGGGTCTTGTTTCCTTTGTTGAGCCCATTGGTTAGAGTGCACTGGGAGAGGGGGGGGGGTTGCATGCTTTGTGGTTAGGCTCTGGTTAGTGTCTGTTTTTCCGGCAAGCGGCCCCAGTGCCCGAGATACCCGCTTTGTTTTTTTTCAAGCCCTGGGAATCCCCTCTGGTCTTGCCATTTGCAAGTTTGAGGGGTGCTCATCATCTTTGCTACTTGATGATGATAATTCCCCCCCCCCTCATGCTGTTTGTTAGGTCAGTGCTGTTTACGACCCCAGAGTCCTGTGAGTTATGCTCTCACTGGCTCTCTGCCTTGATGGCTTCTGCCTCTCAGCTGGAGGCTTTTCAGGCAGCTGCCACTTTATGGGCTTAGTTTGCCTGTGTGAAACATTCCCAGTATATTGTTCGGCTGGAAGCCCCAGAGTAGGCCCCTGTGGTGTTTGGGGACCTGGAATTGGAGGCATTGGTGATCACCACCTGGACTCACTCCACGCCTCCTCTTCCATCCCCTTCGGGTGTGCTTGCCCTACATCTCGTCTCTCTCCTAGTTCCAGCTCCAATGTGTCTGAGGGTTTCACAGTTGGATCAGGGTTTAGTTCTGGTTGTAGCTCTTGGCCTTCTCTGGGAGTGGTCCTTTCCACACTGGTGGTGATGGTAGTTGTGTGGGAAAATTTTGTTTGTGGTAGATCAGTGTAGTATATAGAAATGATTTCATTTGGGTTTCACACAAAACTTGAGGTTAGTTTAATTTAATTTATTAAATAAGATTTAGACTGTCGAGCATATTGTTGAACTTGGGTTCAGTTTTGATTCAAATTCCAAGATCAGACTTATTTAATTTATCAATAACTACAGGATAGCATAAATCATAGTTCAGAGAAATCACATTAATGTGATATATCATGAACAAATCTACAGGAGCCTTGATGAGGGTTTGAGTCTGTGTGGCGGGTGTTCCCAGGTGTGCTCTAGTCAACTGTCTGGGAACTCTGCGCTCTGTGTGTCTGGGAACACCCGGTGCGTAGATGCCAACCTTCATCAAGGGCTCTTGTGGATTTATTCATAAATCATTGTACATACAGTAATTTATAAATCATGGACTTAGCTTGACAGGTATAGTAGCAAGCTTCAGTTCATGTTACACAATAGGGCTGCTCCAGCATTCTCCCGGTGAGTGAACTCATGGGATCAACCTTTTCCTGCCAGCAAAGGTGTCATAAGATTGGAGTTAAATTCATATCTGATTTTTCCAAATTACCTTACATTATTATTTATGAGGATCTTAAGTTTATTCTTTTACGCAATATATTTGCTTCATAACTGTGCTCAACCACCCCATGTTCCTCCCATACATGTGTACCATGACTACCTACTTGTTGATGATTCCGAGGATCGACGTCCCCACAGTCCAGTGCGGATGTTGATCCTGATCTACCAGACTGTTTGATGTGGCTGCTTGCAGCTTGATGTACAAATTACAGTCTGGTTGATCAGGTATCCTTTGAAGGTGCTTGTCGAGTTCTCTTTTGAACACTGCAAGAGGTCAGCCAGTTATGCCCCTTGTGTGTAGAGAAAATGTTGAAAAGTCTTGGGCCTTTGATGTTGATTAAGTTCTCTCTGTTATTGCACCTCTGCTGTTCAGTGGGGCTATTTTGCACATCCTGTCATTCCTTCTGCTCTCGTGTGGTATTATATCTGTATGCAGATTTGGAACCAGTCCTTCTTATATTTCCAAAATGTAAATTATTATGTATTTCTCCTACCTGCATTCTAGGGAATACAGATTTAAAAATTTTAGGCGGTTCCAATAATTTAGATGTCTTGTTGAGTGGATTCTAGCTGTAAAAGATCATTGCATGCTCTCCAGGTAAGCAATTTCTCCAGCTCTGATTGGGACTGTTAGTGTGTAACGCTATTCCACTTTAGCGAGCACTAATGTCTTAAAAAGTATTATCATCATTGGCGTGGCATCTCTTGTTTGGAAGGTTCTTGTTATCCAACCTCTCATTTTATTGCAGCTGTGACAGCAACTCTGTTGAATTCTTTAAAAGTAAGGTCTTCTGACATGGCAACAGGATGAAAATGGTGTGTCATTTAACTACATCTGAAGTGTGAGGCAGCCACTACCCATTTCCAAGATGTGAAGATCAGAACAGCAGCTGAGCAGAGTATTTCACTCCATTATGGTTGTGTAATATCTTTTTGTCCTGACAATCTCATGTCATTTGCCAATGGCTGCCTGGGCCTTCCTTCCCCTCCACCTCCAGAGTGAAGGAGACTCTTTCATATTACTTATTTATTCAGAGCCTTAAACTCAATCTGTTTATAAATTTGAATAAACAAAATGAATTCAATTAATTCTCTAAGAAGTGATTAATTTCTTTTACTCTTATACTTTGTAAATGATTGGAGATAAATTCAGTTTCCCAATTGTTAATTATAGTGAGAAATGGGAGCCAGGGCGCCGTCGCCCACCCTTTGTGGGTAGGGTGACGCATAACTACACGGAAATTACTTATTATGTTGTTAATTAAACCCAAACAGACAATTCTTGACATAAAGAATTAATATTTTCTAACTAGAAGTTATTATAACAGATCTTTCCCACAAGTTGAGCCTTCCAGTCCTGCCAAGGTTTTGGGACGCTCGTCTTCACAACCGCCACCTTACCCCGCGCCTTTTCCTTGGGAGGACACCTTGTCTCAGGTGTTGGGTGAGAACTTGGGCTCTGCTCCAGCACCTCAGTGGCAGGTTTTTGGGGTTGAAATGGGAGCCCAAGGAGTGCATTCGCTCTTTTGGTTCCCTCCACAGAGGGTCTTGTGATGCAAGGGGATTATTTTTCTTATCTCCCTGCCATGTATGAGTTGGATTGCTTGGCTGTTTTCCCTCTGGTTTATTTCTGGCACCCACTAGCTGAATCCTTTTTCCGGAGAGTTTTGTCCTCCGCTGCTGCTTTTGGTGGTTCATGCAAATTTACTTTGGTACCTCTTACGGAGCTTAGACCTCTTTTTCTATACCTGCTTGATGGGGTTCTGGGAGTTCTACTCCCCAAGCCAGGCCCGATGCCAGGCTTGACTTGTGAGAGTTTGGTCCACCAGGCTGTTGCTTGGAGCAGCCTGCAGGCCCACATACCCACCGCAGCCCGATTGGTTCGGAACTCTTTTTAGAAAACGATCTAGTTTTCTCTTGAAGATGTCCACGGTTGTTCCAGCAATACAGTATTTCCGATAGTCGCTGGTAGGACGTTGAACAAATACGGACCTCTAATGTATATAGTATACAGTGTTCTCTGATTGTGCCTATGTCACCTCTGCTCTTCACTGGTTCTATTCTGCATTTTCTTCCATATAGTTCACTCCAGTACGTTGTTATTTTACTGTGCAGATTTGGGACCTGGCCCTCCAGTATTTCCCACGTGTATATTATTTGGTATCTCTCTCGTCTCCTTTCTAGTGAGTACATTTGGAGAGCTTTCAGACGACCCCAATAATTTAGGTGCTTTATCTCGTCTATGCGTGCCGTATATGTTCTCTGTATTCCCTCTATTTCAGCAAGCTCTTCTGCTCTGAAGGGGGAAGAGAGTACTGAGCAGTACTCAAGACGGGACAACACAAGTGACTTGAAGAGTACAACCATTGTGATGGAATCCCTGGATTTGAAAGTTCTCGTAATCCATCCTATCATTTTTCTGGCTCACGCAATATTTGCTTGGTTATGCTCCCTAAACGTTAGGTCATCGGACATCATTATTCCCAAATCCTTGACATGCTGTTTTCCTACTATGGGCAGATTCGATTGTGTTTTGTACCCTGTATTATGTTTCAGATCCTCATTTTTGCCATACCTGAGTACCTGGAATTTATCACTGTTAGACACCATGTTAGTTTCTGCTGCCCAATCAAAAACTTTGTTAATGTCTGTTTGTAGTTTATCAATGTCTTCAGCAGAGGTAATTTTCTTGCTGATTTTTTTATCATTTGCAAAGGATGACACGAAGCTGTGACTTGTATTTTTGTCTATATCAGATATGAGAATAAGGAACAGCAGTGGTGCAAGGACTGTACCTTGAGGTACAGAGCTTTTAACTGCGCTCGGACTCGATTTTATTTGATTGACTGTTACTCTTTGTGTTCTGTTCGACAGGAAATTGAGTATCCAGCATCCTACTTTACCAGTTATACCCATTGACCTCATTTTGTGTTCCATCAATCCATGGTCACATTTGTCGAATGAATATGCAAAGTCTGTGTATAAAACATCTGCATTCTGTTTTTCTTCTAATGCCTTAGTGATTTTGTCATAATGCTCAAGTAGCTGTGAGAGGCATGATCTTTCCGCTCTAAATCCATGTTGGCCTGGATTGTGGAGGTCATTGGTTTCCATGAATCTAGTGACCTGACTCCTGATCACTCTCTCAAATACTTTTATTATGTGGGACATTAGTGCAACTTGTCTATAATTCTTTGTCAATGCTTTGCTCCCTCCCTTGTGTAGAAGGGCTATGTCTGCTGCTTTCAGCGCATCTGGTATCTCCCCTGTGTCTAAGCTCTTCCTCCACACTATACTGAGTGCCTGTGCTACTGGCACTTTGCCTTTCTTTATAAATATTGAATTCCATGAATCTGTACCCAGGGCTGAGTGCATGGGCATATTGTCAATTTCTCTTTCAAAATCTGCTACGCTCGTGTTGATATCAGTTATATTTACAGGTGTTTCGATATCACGCATAAAGAAGTTGTCCAGATCTTCCACTTTCATGCTGAGTATCGGAGTGCTAAACATGTCCTCATACTGCTTTTTTAGGATTTCACTAATTTCTTTGTCATCCTCAGTGTATGAACCTTCACTAATACGAATAGGTCCAATACTGGCAGTGGTTTTTGCTTTTGATTTAGCATATGTGAAGAAATATTTTGGGTTTTTCTTTATTTCTTGAATTGCTTTCTGTTCTAGTTGCCTTTCTTCAGTCTGATATGAATGCTTCAGTCTCTGTTCGATTTCTTCAATCTCCCTGTTTAAATTATTCCCTCTTTGTATGTTAAGTCGTGTCTGCTTAAGCATTTCCGTTAATTTCTTCCTTCTTTTGTAATGTCCTCTGCGTTCTCTTTCTACATTGGACCTCTTTCTGGCTTTCCTCAAAGGAACATGTTTCAGACAGACTTCATATGCTTCAGAAGTCAGTTTTTCTATTCCTTGTGTAGGATTTTTATTTTAGAACATTTTCCCATTGAATGTTTGTAAGTTCCCTGTTTATTTTCTCCCAGTCTATCCTTTTATTATTAAAATTGAATTTATTGAATAACCCTTCTCGCTTGTTTCTCTTAGGCCTACTGCCGTTATTAATGTTAGTTTGCATTTCAATGAGCTTGTGGTTCGAGTACGTAGTGTCTGAGGTAGTATGTCTCTGATTAACTCATCTTTTTTTTTTTTTTTTTTTTGAGATACATACAAGTAAGTAATTATCAAAAGAAGGCACCAAATGGAGATATATACAATAGTTGTTTCATTCTTGTACAGCCACTAGTACGCATAGCATTTCGGGCATTGTTTGTGAATATCAGGTCCAGCGTGTTTTCGTTCCTAGTTGGTTCTGTAATCTGCTGACTGAGCAAGAATTTGTCACAGAATCTCAGTAGTTCTCTGACCTGTGGTTGGTTATTTCCAGGTTGACTTCCTGCTATAATGTTATTGTTTACTATTCTCAATTTTAAACTGGGTAGATTGAAGTCTCCAAGGAAGATAATATCTGGTACTGGGTTTGCTAGGTTATCAAGGATATTCTCTATTTTGTGGATCTGCTCAGTGAATTACTCAACGGTTGCATCTGGCGGTTGTATATTAAAATAATAATTAGATTAATATTTTTTACCTTGATTCCAAGTACCTCTACCTCCTCATCGGACGAGTTCAGGAGCTCTGTGCATGCCAGCTCCTCTTTAATGTACTGTACAGAATTACTCCTCCACTTGACCTAATTACTCTGCCACATCTATAAAGATTATAATTTGGGATCCAGATTTCACTATCCATTTGGTCTTTGTGTGAGTCTCTGTAAATGCACCAAATATTGAGTTCGATTCTATTAGGAGGCCATTTATGAACTTAACTTTATTTCTTGATTTTGGTTTCATGCCTTGTATGTTTGCAAATATGAATGATTTCCAATATTGTGTGTCACTTCTGGTGGGCTTTGGTAGTCCTCCCTTCTTTCCACCCATGTCCAGGGTGTGTTGTTTTGGTAGTCTTGTGGGTATCTCCCTTCCCCTCTGTAATCTTGTAGTGGTTCCATCTGACTGTTACTCTCTCTCTCTTATATGTTCTACTCTGTTTCTGCCTTTCTCTAAAAAAATTCCAGTAGTATCATATTGATCTTGCCGTCTATAACACTGTGTACCTCTCACATGGAATTCCGGACACTGAAGATTGTAACATTTTTTGTCCCTAATTGAAAATTTACATAGTTTAGGGTGGAAGTATCTGCACTCCATTCCAAAACAGCATGTACCCCTCGCCAACATGTTCCTGCATTTTCGAGGATGCAGGAAAGTGCATTTTGCACCTAATTTCCCATATTTGCATATTCCTTTTGTGCATAGAATTTGCAAATATTTTCAGTTTTTACTTTTTTCAGGGTATTTATATCTGTGCCTGTCTTGTCTACCTGTGTTGGACCCATCTCTGTCTTTCGTCCCAATTCCTTCATTTATGCACTCTTTCTCATTGTTGCTCTCATTGTTTATATTATCTGGCTCTGCAATATTGCTGTTGTTTTGTACTACAATACCGTCTTCCTCCACAATACTGCTGCGGTTCTCTAAACTACCTGTTCCTGAGTTTTGGTCGTTATCCAGTGTTGGACTCTATGATGGACTCTACCTTATTTTGAATTTGGGTCCATCCCTTTCCAGTTACAGTTTGAGGTCTTGGGTTCATCCTGGCTGGCTGACAACTCTCTCCTTTAATCAAGGATTTGGCAAGGGTTCTGTCATTCCTGTGCACTTGACTAGCAGGAGGTAGCTGTTTGGTAGTGCCTCATCTTGTTTCGGAAATAGCTTTCTCATTTCCTCGGGGGTTCTGTCCCCTTTTGGAGGTGTTCTGGTCTGGTGCGGACTTCACCTATTGTTGGTCAGGGTTGGTCCTCGTTTGGGTCAGCCTCCCAGGCTCTTGCCTTACCCGAGGTGGGTTCCTGTCCAGCTAGACATCGCAGTCACACATTGCGGAAGACTGGTACTGCTTGGAAGGGAGCTACCCCACAGTTGCCAAATGTGTTCTGTTTTGTGTGAATGCCAAGCTCATGTACAGGTATTACGTTACTTGAAATAATATGAAATGTTCATTAAATTTTCTTAGAGCCTCAGTGCATACAATTATGTTAATTTTATTTCTAGTTTTCTATATCAAAATCTCATTGCTATTAAGTGTTCATCACTGTAATAACTCACTGACTAGAAAAATCTATGTAGCAATGTGGCTCCAGCAATTAGGCCTGTTTGGGCTCGGGGGATATGGCATTCCAACAGGATGCTGGCTACCCAGCGTTTGTTCATGTTCCTCGGCCCAGGAACATGAACAAATGTTAACAAAGCCACACACGATCAGTTGGTCGTGTTGCCCAGCCTGGTTTCTCTTCGTCTTAAGTGCCAACCACCTCTTCTCTTTCCTGGTAAGTCCCATTCTTGTTTTCTGTGGGTACATCAGCTTCAGGGAGCCACAAGGGGCTATCCAGAAACCCAATATTGAATGTAATGAAAGCCAATTTCTGGAGGAGCCCCAATGGCTCCGTGCTTTCCCCTCAGACTTCCAGGTTTGTCAGTTCATCGTGGGTTTGTTTATGAGGTCCAACACTGACTTGAGAAGCCAGGCTACCTGATTGTGTTAACCAGTATTAATGAGTTTCATTTAGGTGAATCCCTTGTTCCGTCTGACTTATTGTTGTGTTTATTTTCTGATTTTTCTTGGTTTCGTTTTCTATTAACCAATCAGTTGTCTGTAAAGCTGTGCTGACTTTCTGGAGGATTTTTCTGGTGAGTTGGCAGATTGTCCCGTGCTCCCTGCACCTCCATGAGAGGGGCCAGGTTCTGGCTCTGATCCGTGGTAGACCAGAACTATCTGTGGCTGATGTGACCTTTCAGTATGAAGTAATCTCAGGAAGATAAGCTTCAGGGAGCCACAGAGGCTTCTCCAGAAATTCGCGTTTCATTACATTCAATGCTGGGTTTTTGCTTTTCACTATGTGAATATATTTTTCCACTTGTATATAGACTTAATTGCCAAATTCCAAATTTGTGCATAAATGAATGTATGTGTATGTATAGTTGTTTATTATATATAATTAGTATTATATCTGTAGCCGATTTGCCTTTGCAGAGCCACCTATTATTGCCTTAACCCTTAAGCTACAACTATCATCCCACGTTGATCACCAAAGTGGCGATGGCGCTCATCACACAATGATTTTCATATTTGCACCATTGTTTAGACATGTTGGTAACTGTGAGTGACCTCGGCTAATGAGAGGAGGCCGCCGCTGCCGCTCATACTTTACTTCCACAACAATCACGGTAAGAAACATGTGTTGTGAACCACCTGGTCTCCTCTCATCACCTGATGGTCACCGATGACCACACCTCATCAACCCAACACAAAAGGTGCATACATGATATTTGTTAATTTTATTATCATACAAATGTGAGTTTCTAAGTACACTGGGTTTCACTTTACACTAAGTACACTTTTTAAGTACACTGTACATTGCTTTTTATGGATGAAGTGAAGAATAGAAACATCCCGAGATGATGACAGAGCTTCACCTGGCCACCACAAAGGTACACATACAGTTGTATAGTCTGTTTGGTATTTACTTTGACAATCATATCTACCATATAATAAATAAAATGTATATGGTGAGAAAGGCTGATCATAGTTGCAGTTTACGGGTTAAATTACCCATACAACCAGTGTTTCTTTCATGAACATGGTATGGATATTAATCATAGCATTTAGCAAGACTAATTATCTAATATGATAAGTGTTCTTGTGATGAGTTTATTAACCTTTTACTGTGAAAGGTTATGTGACGAATTTGTTTAGAATACCAGTATACTACTTGACTCAAAGCACGCCAGAGAAGCAACCTGATATAGTACTGTATTTATATATTGCATTAGTCTTTCATTTTTGTGTCAAGCAGTAGATCATGTATTGATTGAGATAGCAACCTGTTCTTAGTCTATAATTACATTTCACCTCAGCTTGAATTATTGTTTTCAATGTACTGATCTCTTTAAATGATGATGTTTAAATGAACCCACAACATACAGAAACAAAAAAATTGTCTTGTTTTATTTGCCTATACTCAGCATACTTAAGTGTACAGTATTAGCACCCAGTATCCCCCTCAAGAGTTTTGTCTTGTCATGCTGCGAGGGCTCATATACGAATCCCTCAGGTCAGTTGAGCACTTTCCTCAACCCTCCCCCCCCTCCCTATCTGGGCACTTTGTGCAAGATTAATCAGAGTTCCCATTAGAGTCAATGAACCACCCACTAGAGGGGTCGCCCTTGAAGGAGGATTGGGTCTCCAGACCAGGGCAAAAAGGAGAAAGAGGTCTTTGCACCAGTGTAGGAGAATGTACGATGCAGTAGGACTTCCCAGTTAAAAAGAAGAGGGGCACTACTTGGGACGATGCACTCCTTTCTACAGTGATGGTGCTATATAGCCTTCCCGGTTTGGTGCCTTCTATTGATAATTAATTACTTACTTTCTGCAGTGGCTAATGCTTAGCCTCCCTTGCTACCCTGGTAGGTGGTATCCCATGGCTCAAGGGAGAGAGAGACCTGGATGCAGCAGGGTACCACCATCCCTCTAGTAAGATGCATGTTTATCTGGCCAAGGCCTGGTCGACGACCGGGCCGCGGGGACACTAAGCCCCGGAAGCACCTCAAGGTAACCTCAAGGTAAGGCAGGCAGCCAGATGCTTGCCTCCTCCAACTAACGAACATGAAACAAGGGAGTGTTGTAAGCCAGTCACGGTCAGCCCAAGTGCCATGCTTTTAATGATTGCTGAAGTTCATACATAATTTTGTTATTATTAACACATGCTAAAATATTAATAGCTGTGAAATTCTTGAATTTTTTTCTGCAACAAGTTGAAGTCTGCACGGTGCTTCATCAGAAACTGCCCTTCAAAGTAAAACACGGGAATTTCATGACCATACAAACTAAGCCACTTTTCGTTGCCAGACTCGGTAATATCCACTTCCACCAAGTGAAATTCTTCTCTCAAAGGCTCCAAAATCTGCAACAATAAAATTAAAGTATGTGGCACAATATTATTAACTTTCAAGTATAACAACTCGTTGATAAACAGACAACTTAGTAAGGCATTTAAAGGCAATATTTTACTGTAAACTCGTATTTAAAATAGTTTCACTCCAGATGGTTTACACATTACCAATATATTTGATATCACTCATGGCGGGTAAAAGTTAAGGGTCATCGTGGTCTGTTGTACACCGTAAAGTATTCACCAACGTGTAAAAATCATATACAGTATTATTAATTATTTAGAAATTACTTCATGAAACTCCATATTGCCAAGCTCCTTCATCCCACTGACTTCCCATGTCTGCTACAATGTCTTCCTTACTCAGCTGCCCATGTCTGCTACAATGTTCTCCTTACTCAGCTGCCCATGTCTGCTACAATGTTCTCCTTACTCAGCTGCCCATGTCTGCTACAATGTTCTCCTTACTCAGCTGCCCATGTCTGCTACAATGTTCTCCTTACTCAGCTGCCCATGTCTGCTACAATGTTCTCCTTACTCAGCTGCCCATGTCTGCTACATGTTCTCCTTACTCAGCTGCCCATGTCTGCTACAATGTCTTCCTTACTCAGCTGCCCATGTCTGCTACAATGTCTTCCTTACTCAGCTGCCCATGTCTGCTACAATGTTCTCCTTACTCAGCTGCCCATGTCTGCTACAATGTTCTCCTTACTCAGCTGCCCATGTCTGCTACAATGTTCTCCTTACTTAGCTGCCCATGTCTGCTACAATGTTCTCCTTACTCAGCTGCCCATGTCTGCTACAATGTTCTCCTTACTCAGCTGCCCATGTCTGCTACAATGTTCTCCTTATGCAGGCGAAGAGTCACAATAACGTGGCTGAAGTATGTTGACCAGACCACACACTAGAAGTTGAAGGGACGACGACGTTTCGGTCTGTCCTGGACCATTCTCTAAGACAGCTGTCATTCAAACTAAGACAGCTCTCTAGTCTTTGCCCTCCTGACTTTGATCTCATAAAGCGTTTCCGTGTATTCTGCCCTTCTCTTCCTTATTTCTATGGTCTTCCTAAGACTCATAAACCTGGTGTTCCTCTTCGTCCTATCATTTCTTCACGGGGCTCTGTCAGCTATTCTCTTGCCTCCTGGCTCGCTAAAACCCTGACACCTTACCTTGGCACTTTTTCCCCTGCCCACCTTCGTCACTCTCAGGACTTCATAGAAAGACTGCGCCTGCAACCCTCTTGTAAGATGCTTAGTCTTGATGTCGACTCTCTGTTCACTAATGTTCCGCTCGATGACGTTCTCTCTTTCCTTAGACGGAAGGCGTCAGAGGGCCTCCTTCCTCTCCCACTTCCCACTGACGTTTTCCTCGATCTCATTAGACTCTGTGTTGAATCTAACTCTTTCTCTTTTAACGGTAAATATTACACTCAAACTTTCGGTGTCGCTATGGGTTCCCCTCTCTCCCCTGTTCTTGCTAATTTCTACATGGAATACTTCGAAACTGTTCTTCTTCCTTCTATTGATACTCGTCCCTCTCTCTGGCTTCGCTATGTTGATGACATTTTTGCTTTATGGCCTCATGACCTTAATCTTTTCCAGCCTTTCCTCGCCTCTCTTAACAATCTGGCTCCTTCTATCCATTTCAAAGTTGAGTGGGAATCTAATTCCCTCCTTCCTTTTCTTGATGTTCATGTTCACAGCTCTGTGTCTGGGTTCTCTTTCTCTGTCTACCGTAAACCCATGCATAGTGGCATGTACATTCACTTCTTTTCCTACCATCCTCCTTCTGTTAAGAAAAGTGTCCTCGTCTCTCTCTCCTCCGCGCTCTACGCATCAGCGACCCTCAGTTTCTTGATTCTGAAATTTCCTTTATCTACAAATCATTCTCTCGCCTTGGTTATCCTTTGCATTTCATCAACTCTGCCTACTCTCAAGCTAAACGAAATTTCTTTCATCCTAAACCTGCTTCCAACACTAGTAGCACTGTACTATGCCTTCCCTTCATATCTGAACTCAAAACTTTTACCAATACCTTTCGTCCTCTTGACATTAAACTCGCCTTTCGACAAACTAACACACTTCGTAGCAATCTAGTTCACACTGCTCCTCCTGCTTCTAATGCTGCTGGTGTCTACTCTATTTCCTGTTCATCTTGTCCTCTCCAATACTTTGGCGAAACTGGCCGTACACTGAATGACAGACTTAAAGAACACAAGAGAAGTGTTAAGTCTGCAGACACTAACAATGCTCTCTTCTGCCATGTGAGGGATTCTAATCATCCCATTGATTGGTCTTCCTCCAAAATAATCTTTCCTGCCTCTACTCTTCACAGACGCCGTCTTGTAGAATCGGCTCTTATACACAATGTACCCAACATGAACTTGAGTCCTGGCTTTGTTGCTGTGGACTCTTCCCTTTCACAGTACATACTCAAATGCTCTAATCTTTCTAACAAACGTGACTTAACATAAGCTTACCCCTTCCATTTATCTTTCTTTCTCTTTCCTTTTCTTTCTCTCTTCTCCCCTTTTTCTGTTCATTGTCTTCTCCTACCTCCCTTGCTATCCTCTGCTTATTCCTATTACCTTTCCTTCGGTGGTTATAATGGGAGCTGCCTCGTATGGGCCAATAGGCCTTCTGCAGTTCTCATTATTACTACTATTCTCTACACCTTACTTTCCTCCTCACCTCTCTCTTGCCTATTTATTCCCGTTCTCTACCTCCTCATCACAAGCGACTTGAGAATGGTCCAGGACGGACCGAAACGTCGTCGTCCCTTCAACTTCTAGTGTGTGGTCTGGTCAACAATGTTCTCCTTACTCAGCTGCCCATGTCTGCTACAATGTCTTCCTTACTCAGTTGCCCATGTCTGCTACAATGTCTTCCTTACTCAGCTGCCCATGTCTGCTACAATGTTCTCCTTACTCAGCTGCCCATGTCTGCTACAATGTTCTCCTTACTCAGCTGCCCATGTCTGCTACAATGTTCTCCTTACTCAGCTACCCATGTCTGCTACAATGTTCTCCTTACTCAGCTGCCCATGTCTGCTACAATGTCTTCCTTACTCAGCTGCCCATGTCTGCTACAATGTTCTCCTTACTCAGCTGCCCATGTCTGCTACAATGTTCTCCTTACTCAGCTGCCCATGTCTGCTACAATGTCTTCCTTACTCAGCTGCCCATGTCTGCTACAATGTTCTCCTTACTCAGCTGCCCATGTCTGCTACAATGTTCTCCTTACTCAGCTGCCCATGTCTGCTACAATGTTCTCCTTACTCAGCTGCCCATGTCTGCTACAATGTCCACCTTACTCAGCTGCCCATGTCTGCTACAATGTTCTCCTTACTCAGCTGCCCATGTCTGCTACAATGTTCTCCTTACTCAGCTGCCCATGTCTGCTACAATGTTCTCCTTACTCAGCTGCCCATGTCTGCTACAATGTTCTCCTTACTCAGCTCCCCATGTCTGCTACAATGTCTTCCTTACTCAGCTGCCCATGTCTGCTACAATGTTCTCCTTACTCAGCTGCCCATGTCTGCTACAATGTTCTCCTTACTCAGCTGCCCATGTCTGCTACAATGTTCTCCTTACTCAGCTGCCCATGTCTGCTACAATGTCCACCTTACTCAGCTGCCCATGTCTGCTACAATGTTCTCCTTACTCAGCTGCCCATGTCTGCTACAACGTTCTCCTTACTCAGCTGCCCATGTCTGCTACAATGTTCTCCTTACTCAGCTGCCCATGTCTGCTACAATGTTCTCCTTACTCAGCTCCCCATGTCTGCTACAATGTCTTCCTTACTCAGCTGCCCATGTCTGCTACAATGTTCTCCTTACTCAGCTGCCCATGTCTGCTACAATGTTCTCCTTACTCAGCTGCCCATGTCTGCTACAATGTTCTCCTTACTCAGCTGCCCATGTCTGCTACAATGTCCACCTTACTCAGCTGCCCATGTCTGCTACAATGTGTGCTCATTAATTGTCAAAGTTTATTGCTTATTTAAAGTAATATGAAAGTGCAAAGTCATTGCTTTAAATATTCAAATCGGTCTTAACATGCAAACATTTCAACAAATGGTTTGTTTATGAAAATTAAGGTACCAATCTTAAATGTCTAAACAATTTTTTGACACTCTTGGTTGTTCCTTGCTGTTTAGAAATCCTAATAAAATTAGAAAAAAATTTCATCAAGCAGTTCCAAGAAATGAAATTGGCGTTTGGATCATGAATAAACCCTCGTCATATAAACACAACCCAACTGTATATAAGATCTACACATGATAGATGAAGAGACAGCCAAGAAGCACAACTAAGGAGCATAATAATGGAGCTATGATAAAGTGGGTTTAATGTGACTCACCTGGAGAGCAACATCACACAGAGGACAAGGGTCCTTAGTATAGAGCGTGACGACGGGCTTGCTGCCGGCTTTGGGATACTGCCTGTTAGTGTGAGGAGAGCCACGTCAGAAGTAACAAAATGCTAATGATGAAATGTGTGCATTAACAATTCAACTAAGTCCTCATATTTATGAAAACTAAAATAACTTTTTTTTTATTTGTATAATACAGTATTGTATTAAATGGATGTGGTATACTGTACCATAGAAGAGAACATGTAGCATGTTAAACTAGTGGTCTAGAGATTCCCAAAGTTGTGGACAACTGACTTTTTGCATTCTACATCTCTGACATACATTCCTTACTCTTCATACTCTAACAACACCATATCTACTGCTCTGGCTGTTAATTGTTCATATTCATACCAAACCATTGTCTCAAAACCATACACGAGTCAGTACAGCTACTCTCTCATGAAGTCTGCTGGTTCCATCTTTCCTTATTTTCTTATCCTAGACTTGGCTATCTTTGTCAGCCAACTTCCCTTCCTCAGTAACAGCTAACATGTCCACGCATCAAATATAGTATGCTCCAATTATCCACGAGGCCTATACACAATTCTATACTCTTAACATTCTTACCTCGATCCCATTCATGTATACATTTAGTAATCATGGGTGAGGTCACAGTACCCTGGCACACACACATCACCAACCCCTCGTTATTCTACTATCTCTTGCACATCTTCCTTCCCACATGGAAATGTTCCATAACATATATTAGCACTGCCAGTTCAATACATGTTCATCTTTCTCCCAAGTTCTTCTCGATTAACTTCATACTATGCTTTTTTCAGTGAGCATAAGTGCCACGAGTACCTGGCACACGCACACTGACGTCCTCTGTAAGTTGTTATTGCTGACATGTGATGCTCATGCCCTCATCTACCACAGAACCCACCTTGTCTATCACTGATCTTATTTCTCAGTAAATGCCTGTACTTTTACACTCACTATCCTGCCATACACTTCATGAACTAATGCCTCTAGAGGTTTTACAGTTCTCCTATATTTTTATACAATGCTACAATTACTGCTCTTTACTAGGTCCTCTGGTTCATGTATTATGTACCAATTACTTAAAAACAATTTATACTGTACTGCATTTATGGTTCATGCATGCTCTAACCACCATAATCTTCAAGTCATTTTGTATTATTTAATCTAATGCTTCCTTAAAAGGCTATACAAGTGAATGTTAATATTTGATGTAGCAAACATTTGGCTCCTGCTACTCTGCTCTGTCAATTGTTTCTATCAACCAAATTCCACAATGCACCAAAAGCCTTTCTGCTTTTGCTTGTACTTCTGCACTCTCCATATTTTTGAACAACTTTCTCCATACATTTTCCTAGGTGATCCATTCTTTGTACTAAGCTTGGCTATGTTCAGTCAAGCCTCTGGTCCCTCACAAGCTAAAAAATATTAGTTATTTCACAGTATATTTTCTTACTCTTACAGTTCCTTTATCATATACAATCATTTACAATTGTGTATCCCATGAGTGATTATAATCATTTTGATATTTCCAAGCATCAATTTCTATTGTAATTATCTCAGTTGACATAGGTATAGTTGTCTGATGTGGAAATCGTGCCCAATAATTGGGAAGTTATCTCATCTAACAACAAATATTATTCAACAACATATTTTAGAATGTATAATTATGGACAGCTGGTTTTGGATGTTGATAATGCAAAATAATTTAATATTTTTTGTCATGGTAGCATATTAATGTTTATATACGGTAGTACCACATCAAATTGTCTTTGTAGTACAGTTGGGTTCATGCTCGACTCACAATTGGGAATCCCGGGTTCGAGTCCTGGGTGGGACAGAAATGGTTGGGCACGTTTCTTATTACCCAATACTCTTGTTCACCTAGCAGCAAATAGGTACCCGGGAGTTAGGCAAGTGTTGTGCGGTTGTGTCCTGGGAAGGCTCAGTTGTTCACCATTGAGGGACCTCGATATAAGCCTAACATATACCTACATACAAACACAGGCTGCCTGTCCCTGACAAAATGAATTACAGTATTATTAAAATCCATATACAGTACAGTGGAACCTTAATTCAGCAAATCTCCAGTTGGGCATTTGGAATTTTTTTGTTGCCGTTTTGGAATTACTTGTTGGGCGTTTTAGAATTTTTCTTGGCGGAGACCCTTGTGGCTTCCTGTAGCTAGGATCTCCAATGCACGTGTTATCTACTAGATGGCATCAGATGCAGAGTTCTCAGGCCTACCGGCGACCAGAGCCAGAACCCAGTCCCCACAGTTGTTCATTTACGCCACCACCAGGAAAGTACACGACAAAAACTGTAGTTGGCTTTTTCCTATACCTGCACTCTAAAACGATCAAAGAACTCCCCCAAATTATGTAAGCAAACAACTAACAATGTTATGAGCTAGCTCTCGTTCGTTTGCCCCACCTGGCCATTCCGTCATTTAGGGGCGGGGGATTAAGCAAGCCCACAGGCCACTCTACCCTCAGTTCTCCTCTGATGTGTGTTGGGTGACTAGTCACTCTGGCCAGTGTTTCTTTTGCCTTGCTGGCTGTTCCTTACACTTTACAGTGCGTGTTTAGAGCTGCATGTGCTCAGTGTTATCTTCCCTGTGTGCTCCCTAGTGCTGACCTTGCACTTCCAGGGTTATCTTCCCTGTGTGCTGACCTTGCACTTCCCGGGTTATCTTCCCTGTGTGCTGACCTTGCACTTCCCGGGTTATCTTCCCTGTGTGCTCCCTAGTGCTGACCACGCACCTCCAGTGTTATCTTCCCTGTGTGCTCCCTAGTGCTGACCACGCACCTCCAGTGTTATCTTCCCTGTGTGCTCCCTAGTGCTGACCACGCACCTCCAGTGTTATCTTCCCTGGAGTGTTCGGGGATATTACTTCACAGGTCACTTAACTTGTGGTGGTTTTTGCCCTCTGTCTTTTCCCTAGTTGGAACATCATTGGCTGGCGGGGCATCACTACACAGTGAACATTGCCTCTCACAACGAACACTGTGAGAAGCGTATGCGTCGCTTTCCATCTTCACACTTGCTTTTAATTATATGGATGGTGAAATACTAAAGAGACTGTTCATGACTTTTGTGAGACCAAAATTGGAATATGCAGCAGTTGTATGGTGCCAAAATCTCAATTATTATATCAATAAACTGGAAAAGGTGCAGCAGCATGCTACAAAATGTCTTCCACAATTGAAAAACAAGAGTTACGAGGAGAGACTAGAGGTGTTAAACATTCCAAAACTAGAAGATAGAAGAGGTGATATGATCACCACTTACAAAATATTAACAAGAATTGATAAAATTGACAAAGTAGAATTCCTGAAACCAGCAACTGCAAGAACAAGAGGACACAGATTCAAGCTAAGGAAACAAAGGTGCCAAAAAACATTAGTAAGTTTTCTTTTGCAAACAGTGGTAGACAGCTGGAACAAGCTGAGTGAGGTGGTGGTGGAGGCCAAAACCGTTAGTAGTTTCAAAGCATTATATGAGAGTACTGGGAAGACGGGACACCACAGGTGTAGCTCTCATCCAATAACTACACGTTGCACTTCAGCACGCCGAGGTAGGTTTTACTATCCGAGTGGTCTAGACTGTTTTGATTTACTAGAGCACTGGTGTTACATCCCAGTGCCTGGGCCTCAAAACTTTCAGGCCCTGGAAATTGCCAACAGGTTCAGCAGTCCATGTGGGTATACCCGTCGACGCCACCCTCACTATTTACGAGGTTCAGGGACGTACATCGTCTGTGCTACATGGCAATGTTCATTCACCCCTGCTTCTGCGTGTTGCGTCGGTGACACCTTGGTCCGGGAGTCGTGCGGGATGTGTTTCCATCATGTCTGCTCTCTCCAGCCCTCCTGACAACGTTCGGGCTTACCAGGCAGTAACCGCTCTTCATCTTCGTTTCTCTGGGTTACAGTGGTCCAGGTTGTGTGCCCAATTGGATGTGCCGGAGCTGCCCCGGTTGGTAGAGACTTTTACTGCTGTAGTTGGAAGCACACATGTGCCAGAGAACTTTTAAGAAATACTCATATGTAGCGAGTGGCAAACAGGTGGGAATAAGTCGAGCCAGAGGTAGTGGAAGCAACTACCACTCGCTGTTCCCAGTACAGTATGACAGTACTGGAATGTCAGCAGGTATAAATGCACCAGGTTCAATACCAATGAGGTGGGGCTCAAGAGCTGATCACGCTCCCCATAGTCCCTAGACAACTATGTAAGCGCACATGCATCTTACAATTACTGTATATAATAATTCATGCTTGTACTCTACTGTATATAATATCCTCGGTCAATCATGCCGAGGCGATAAAGGAACTGCCCAAGATGATAAAAGGTGAATGAAATGATCAATAGTATCAGAAAATATCTTTATTACATAAACAAGATGTGATAATGCCCAATAAAGTAATACAATAAGAGTTTGAATTTGTTTCAAGAACGGCCAAGTTAACATATCTTTCTTTGTGTCAGCCATTTTCTAAGTCATGTAGTGATTAACACGTTCAGCAAAGTCCTCACTATATTATGGCTCGATAACAAGACTTAAATAAAAATAACATGTGGGTTACGGAGAGAATGAATTAATTAATTTTAGCAGTCATACCTACACATTATATTTTAAGAAACATTTGTGCTGTTCATCTACAGTACTTAGTTATATACAAACGTTAGACCCCTAGCTATGTACAGGACACGATTATGCTTGACTTAATTTCTTGCCGTGTTTACAATGATGCCTAAACTATCACAATTAAAAATGTACTTTCAAAGATTACAAGGAAGCCAATTCTAGGCAAGTGACTTACAGCTTCTCAATCATGATGGCCGAGGCTCCACCTCCACCATTACAAATCGATGCTACACCTTTCTGCCCCGGCCGCAGCGCGTGAGCCAGATGGACGACAAGCCTCGCACCCGACATCCTGCCACAAACATTGACTTAATAAGCTTAGTTTACATTAATGCTTCATTCACATGGAAAAATCTATAGAAATACTTGTTACTATTTTCCTTGAGTGCAAATGAACATTGCTAATAGAACACATTCCTGAACATTTTACCTTGCTTCTGCTATGATGAGATAGATGGTGCCTGTATGGTGAGGGGGGGTGGGGGCAGAGCTTGAATGTTGAGTTAACTTCTTGTATGAGCACTCCCCGGTCACCCCCCCC
>WNGS01028583.1:1296196-1342173 GCA_020271785.1 Procambarus virginalis | reverse complement strand
GGAGGGAGGGAAAAAGAGAGGGAGGGATGGAGCACAATGGATGTTGAGTGGCAGACAAGCGGTGTATGGGAAGTATGGGGGGGCGGGGTGGGGGTGTGTGTGTGGTCGTGGTGGGGAAGGGAAGAGATAAGCCTAACACTTGACCAGTTAACCAGATGTTTCTTTATTTAATTCTGGATGTACATCATAATATTTTTGCTTGCAGATTTTGTTTAGTAATATTATAGATAATAAAAAGTTATAAAATATTGTTTCATGAATCGTTTAGTAATGGAGATTCTCCAGCTGTCTCTGGCTGGCTGGCTGGCAGTCTACTGAGCCATTCCCAGAAGGGTCTTGGGGGGGGGGGGAGGAGAAAGTGAGGGGTGTGGGGAGAGGTCAGTGAGGGTGAGGGAGGGGATGAAAGGGTAGGCTGCCTGCTTGCATGTGAGGACCTCTGATGCCAAGACAAAACCAATACCACCTCGGTAATATCGCCGCCAGACCGTTATATGAGCTCTAAATACCGGTCTCCCAACCGGTCCGGTCGTTATTACCGGCAGATAATTTATTTATTTATTTATTTTGGTGTATACTGGCAGCAGGTTTTCTTATATACATGTCTCATTGCATATTGCCATATATCTACATTAACTATTTTTTGGTTTAGGGCTTCTATCCCTGTAACTAGTGTTCTTGCATCAGGGTTTAGTTGGAAGAGAAGTTCTCCAAATGTCATGTTAGTTTTGAGGTGAAGAAAGGAAGTAAATAATTGTAGAATGTATTACACTTATTATAAAATTGCACAACGTTTCGAACCTACATGGTTCATTCTCAGTAACAAGAAAATACAAAGCGTGTTAGATTTATACCAGTATGGGGTCAGGTGAAGACAAGTAGATCTATACAATTGGGACAAGAATAAAGGAAAAGGTAAGACAAAATAAGGGACGAAGCACATACAAAGATCAATCAGAGGTATTCACCTAGTTGTGCTTGTGGGGTTGAGCTTTGCTCTTTTGGCCCGCCTCTCAACTGTCAATCACCTATTACAAACTACTAACTAACTAATTTTTTTCCACGAACACCTGTTAGTATGTAGTAGGCCTGTTGTGTTGAGCAGTGTCTTTTATGTTGGCATCTTTATGTTCCGGTCTTGTTCTTACTCTAATAGTGGGTAGAGTGAATAGTTCCGTAATTTGGGTATTTATAGTACTGTAGTTCTATTTTTATGTGGATTGCTTCAAGAATTTGTAATCTTCTTACATCTTGGGTTTTGTCTATTCCCTTCCTCCTTCAGTTGTTGAGGCGTTTTTCTCACTGTCAGCTTTCGTTATCTCGAAACTAAGATACTTCAATTGAGTGTTTTCAAACAAACACAAATTTCTTCTATTATACAAGTGTTTTTATTCAGCATTTCTCTTGTTAGGGTGATGTCATGGACTTGTCTCATGTGATTTCTGGGGGCACTGGATTGAAGATGACATGTCAAATGCCTCGTCAGCTTGGTCGACGTTATACCTATGTACTTAGATTGAAGGTTACATCTTTCGTGGGGGCAAGTGTACATGTATACAACGCTTGACTGCTGTAAAGGGTTCTCCTTTGGCTTCGGGCTGTTTTTGATAAGGAGGTCAGTAGTCATTTTTGTTTTAGAGAATATGATTAGGTCTATGTTTTGGTTAGGAGTAATGCTTTTTACTCCTTTACAGATTATTTCTTTCATTATTCTTTCTTCTTTTTCATGTTCACTGTGCACAGTTGATTTGTAATATAATTTTATTGGAGGTATTGTGGTTTCTGTTCTAGGTTCAGGTTTATACCATCGGTCCAGGTGTCTTCTTATAGCAGTGTTTATTTCCTCTCTTCACCTGACCCCGTACTTGTATAAATCTAACGCACTTTCTATTTTCTTATTACTTGAGAATGAACCATGTAGGTTCGAAACGTTGTGCAATTTTATAATGATTGTAATACATTCTACAATTATTTACTTCTTTTTCTTCACCTTGAAAATGAACATGACATTTGAAGAACTCCTCTTCCAACTAAACCCTGATGCAAGAGCACTAGTTAGAGGGATGGGATAGAAGCCCTAAACCAGAAAATAGTTAACACAGAATATGCTGTTGTTACGACCCTGGGTTCCTCAGTGGAAACCAGAGGTCAAATTGAGCTCTAAGTAATTTACCGTACATTATTTGGTGCGCTTGTTGACGCGCCTTTGTTCCTATCTTCATTGCCAGACGTAAGATGAATCTTGCTTCCTCACAGAGCATTCAGACTCTTGAGCTTGTTGTGGATTAAGTATAACAGTGTAGTAATTATTAACTATCCTTAGAACAAGTAAAGCAAACAATATTGTACATCGGTGAAGATTTGTAATTGTGTATAAGCTGCACGATCAATTAGGCTCTTCCTGGCAACCACAACAACTCGGGAGCTTGGCGACTGGACGCTGGTTCGTGCTTCTCTGAACTGCTGTGGTTGAGTCAACACTTCTCTTGTGTTGCTCTGTATCCTTCTCCTCTTCCTCCTCCTCTTCCCTTACCTTATCCTGTGTCTAGTTTACCAAGCTAAGTACCATGGTGCATGTTCGTTTTCTGGCACCAATCGCCGTGGTGTAGTGGTAAGACACTCGCCTGGCGTTCCGCGAGCGCTTTGTTATGGGTTCGTATCCTGGCCGGGGAGGATTTACTGGGCGCAAATCCTTAACTGTAGCCTCTGTTTAACGCAACAATAAAATGTGTACTTGGGTGTAAAAATGATTCTTCGCGGCGGGAATCGTATTCCAGGGACCTGCCCGAAATGCTACGCGTACTAGTGGCTGTACAAGAATGTAACAACTTTTGTATATATCTAAAAAAAAAGTGTGTAGTAATGTGTATAGGCTACGCTAGTGTTTATATTGCTAAGTTACTCTAAGGGGTCTCAGTGGAACCACGTGTGCTCAAGTGGTACTAAGCTACCTAGAGTCCTTGCTAGTGTCCCTTGCCTAGTAGACTTTACCCTAGCTTGTCCTAATTGTAAAACCTTGCATCCTGCCTATGTGGACCAAGGCTTTTAAAGTAAGATAGTGTGGTAAAGTAATTATTATTATTGTTATTTAATGTATATGGGGGATTGTTAAGAGGGTTTAATAATAAGTTAGTTTTAAAGGTGTATCCATTCTTCCTGTGTAGGGGAGCAGTGATCAAACCTCTAGGCTGACGTATTGACCTTAAGCCACTTACTTAATATTGTTTATGTTCTTATTGGGGGGCCGGGCCTATCTGATCTCCCCTAAGTTTGATACATCCTGATTCTAACTGCTGGCCCTTCACCATAATACTCCATACCCCCATATCAGCACTTAAATTTATAACAGCTGTCATATTCAATGTATGTATATATATACTGTATATAATCTCCCATTTCTTATAAGAGAGTAAGAGCAGGTATTCTTAATGATACTCTAGGGTACGGCTTTCAATCCCATACCTTACATCCTTCCACCTTGGGCACAAAGTCAGTAGAAGCATCTAGTCCTGCCAAAGTTTTGGATGTTCTATCACAGGCGGTGAACCTGGAATCTAGTTCTGCCCTGGAGCCATCGTGTTTGATTTCCGGGACTTAGGGGAGTCAGATAGGGGGCCTTGGGTTCTCTTACACAACACTTGCACATTCATGCCTTCCATGAGGGCTTCTTGCTTCAGGTGGGGGGGGGGGTTCATATCTCCCATCCATGTATATATTTCATCTTCTTGTGGCTCGGATCACAACTTTATTGACGTTCAGACATGCATAGCCAATAGACCTGTGCAGCCAGTCTCAAATCCAAGAGGAGGAGAATTCAACAAATTCAACTTTAATAAGAAATGGATCAACTGGGAACATATAGACCAAGACCTTGCAGAAATAGGCTAGGAAAGACAGCTAGATAATACAAACTTAAACCAGTGCTTTGAGAAAATAGGCTCAGTAGCTCTAGAAATATGTGCAAGTCTCATAGCACTAAGGAGAAAGAGAAAAGATGCAAACTGGAGCAAGAATGCCATTTGGCATTCCCTCTATAGGCGAAGAAAATAAATTGCGGAACATCTGAAAGGCCCAACTCTATCCCAGCAACAACAAAGAAGTCTATGTAAAGAATTAGAAACAATCAGTTAAAGACCCGGATCATATAAAATACAGGAGAGGCAGGGAGAGCAAAAGGTCATAAGTGAAGTAGAGAAGAAGCCAAATACTTTTTCTCCTATGCAAAATCTAGAACAAAACTACATCTTGCATTAGGCCCTTCCACAAGGGTGATGGAATTTTACAGATGACAACTAAGAAACGAGTGAAATATTGAGGCTTCAGTACGAGTCTGTTTTCAGCGAACTCCTGAACACATTGAAGTTCATTGATCCAAAGAATTCTTTATGAATGTGACACCACCATCGAAACATATATCAGATGTCACCCTAATCCCTGGACTTTGAAGTAGCTATAGACAGCCTGCCCATGCACTCTGCACCAGGCCCAGACTCCTGAAATTCTATATTCATCAAGAAGTGCAAAAAAAAAAAAACGGGCCCTAAATAACTTTTGAAAACAGAGCCGAGATACTGGTATTATTCCCGACATACTTAAAACAGCAAGACTCGCACAACTTCACAAAGGAGGTAGCACAGTAGATAAAACAAATTATAGACACTTAGCTCTAACATCATAAAATCTTTGACAGAGTGCTAAGAAGTAAGATCACAAAACACATTGAATCAGTGTCTACATAACCCTGGGCAACATGGTTGGGGATGGGAAGTACTAACAAGTTTGTGCTAGCTCTGAGAGATTTGATAGTTTGTTAGCGTTGTCGGGGGAGTTTGTTTTGCGGTTTTGAACCTTCAGTCTATTTGAACCCAGCAGTGGTCTGTATTGGTTTGCTGATGTTCTAGATCCTTTCTGTTCATCTGTGATGAGGCCAGGTTCTGCCTCTAATCCCCGGTAATTCAAACAAAACTCCTTGGCTGATGTGACCTAGTAGTTGGGAGCCATCTTGGCAAGATAGCTTCAAGGAGCCACCAGGGCTCGCCTAGAAAAAGGCATTTCATTACATTCGATGCTGGTTTTCTGTGCTCCTGTGTTCTTTATACAAGTAGTCACTTTATAATTTATAAACATAAAAGTGATAAAACCAATTTATTTTAGTGTATCAGCGAGCCGTAAGTCCCAAGTTGGTTCGACTGCATAACAGCGGAAGTGGAAACGATCTGCCACCTGTTGAGCATAACTGTTCCGCTAATGCCTCCCAGCCACAGCCAGAGCACGACCCCGACAGAGTTGCCCTCATTGCCTTCCCTGATGAGGTCAGTGTTGGTCTCCAGTGCTTGACAATATTGTCGTGTTATGTAAACACGAATAATAATGGCATTAGCTGTAAATAAGATGTATTATATAGAAACAGAAGAATTAGCAGATCGATGTCTAGTATATAGACTGTTTAACCACCGTGCTATGCAGCCTTAAAATGTGACATTCCCGCTGTGTGCCGAAAATAAATTCTTTGCAAAAAATAATTTTCTTTTCTTATATTGTTAAAATGCAGTCTCTGATCACGGGAAACTAAAAAACAAAAATATTGTATGTGACATACTTTAAACGTGATGGAGCTGAGAAGTTGAGCAAATTATGGGTGCTGAATGATGGAGCGCTCGGGGGTCACTCGACCCCGCCACTCTGTGGGGTGGCAGTTGCCGCAATTATAATTTTTCACAATTATTTTTATGTTTCTCATTCGTTTCTTCTCTGGGTTTTTGCTGTAACATTATTCAAAAGTGTGTAATTTGTAGAATTTATATAGTTCAATGTGTGGAACATCACTATGCTCAAAATTATGGGGCTCATATGTGTGACGTGTATATTATATTATACGATCAATCAGTGTTTTTGTTGTTACTGTATTACACTATATACACACGTTGTATATACCTGTCTACATATGTGTTCACCATAACGAACCACAAAATTGGTATGGTGTGTCAAAACAAGAAGAGTGGCCGCCACACAGCAGCTAGCAGACGCCACCTCCCTCCCTCCTTCAACACCTCAGTCGCCAACATTCCTCCTCCCACCATACTGTTATTGTTTTTATTACACTATTTACACATATTATATATAAGTATCTACATGTTTTGTTGACCATAACTGTACAACTATGCTGGTATGATGTCCAAACAACATAGTGGCCACAAAAAACTGCATGACAAGTGACACACCAGCTAGCAGACGACAGGCTCTCTCACTCCCTCACCAAAATGGCTCCTCCTAACATACTCCTTTTGCTGTTATTACACTATATACACATGTTTTATACAATGGTACCTTCGTTTGCAATCCTAATCCGTTCCTAGAGATGCGTCGTACACCAAAAATTTGTCAACCAAAACAAATTTTCCCATAAGAAAGAATGTAAATTGAATTAATCCATTCCACACCCCCAAAAATATTAACTTAAAAACACATTTTATACCGAATACCACTCATTTTGGAATATACAGTATGTATATCTTATCTTTAATGAGGACTCTTGTCGGTGTATGGAAGACAGTGAGGAGGAGGGGGGAGAAGGAGAGGTGTTAGTGTTTGGAAGGGGAGTCCCCTTGTTGACCAGACCACACTAGAAGGTGAAGGGACGACGACATTTTAGTCTGTCCTGGACCATTCTCAAGTCGATTGTCAGTCGACTTGAGAATGGTCCAGGACGGACTGAAATGTCGTTGTCCCTTCACCTTCTAGTGTGTGTGGTCTGGTCAACATACTTTAGCCATGTTATTGTGACTCATCGCCTGCATATGGGAGTCCCCTTCCATTATAACATTAGGCAGTGATGACTTTTCTGGGTACACTCTCCTACGTTTGGGCAGTCATACCACTAGGACCTGGTTGTGGCTCACTGCTTGTTTGTCTCACTAAAAACCTGTATATTGACACTTGTTTTTCCCTATGTTGTAACACTTGTCTGAAGCGAGACATCACATTGTCATTAACCCTCAAACTGCTAGGGGCCCAAATGGAATTAACACCTACATGCGCAACAATAAAAAATCCAAAATTTTTTTCGTCTTATAGAAGTGTTCATTTTTGTTCCCTGATCACAGAAAAAATAACAAAAAAATCGTAGGTAGCATATTTTAGCCGCAATAGGGTAGGAAGTCTGGCAAAAAAGGGGCGTTGGCAGAGCCTTCACCAGACGAGGTCTACTCCGCTCGAGCTGTCAGGCAGCAGTTGCCACAAATATATTATTACCTAATTATTTCAATGTCTCTGATTGATTTTTTTTAGTTTTTTTGCAGTAATATTATTCCATACAGTGAATTGTGGTATATTTATATAATAAAATGTGTGAACCATCGCTGTACTCAAAATTATGGTGTGCATATTAGTGATTGAATTATTATGTTCATAAAACAATAAACAAATAGTTTTGGTGTTGTTACACTATATACACAGGTTATATATAAGTATCTGCATGTATTGTTCACCATAACGAACTACTAAGTTGGTCTTGTGAGTCAAAAAGCAACGAGGAGTGACCGCCACACACCAGCCAGCCACTCGTTGCCACTCCCTCCCTCAACAACACCTCACTCACCCTCATTCTCCTCCCACAATACTGTTTTTGCATTTATGCACTATACACAGACGTTATATATACGTATTTACATGTTTTGTTCACCATAACTGTACATCTAAGCTTGTATGGTGAGTAAAGGCACAAAGACGTAGCTACTCACACAGCTGGTGATGGCCGCCCTCAAGACCAGATGCACTAATATTTCTCCTCCAACAATATTGTTTGTGGTGTTATTACGCTATATACACACATTATATATAAGTATCTACCTGTTTTATTCACCATACCTGTACAAATAAGCTGGTATGGTGCCCAAAGACCATAGTGGCCACCAGTAAACAACATGATAAGTCGTGCAGATGACGCACCTCCCTCACCAAAATGGCGGCTCCCAACCTACTCCTCTTGCTGTTATCACACGCTATACACACGTTATATATAAGTATCTACATTTGTGTTCACCATAACGAACCACTAAGCTGGTATGGTGAGTGCAGTCAATAAAAGGTGGCCACACATCTGTATCTGGAATCTGGACTCTGGATGTATCACATCTGGAATCACATGTATCACATCTGGAATCTGTACATCAGTTTATTGACGGTTGAGAGGCGGGACCAAAGAGCCAGAGCTCAACCCCTGCAAACACAACTACTGCCCGAAACGCTGCGCGTACTAGTGGCTTTACAAGATTGTAATTACCATATTATATATTCTCACATTCCCAATGTACCTTCTTGTATATGAATAAATAAATAAATAAATAAATAAACTAGGTGAGTACACACAGTCAGAAGACGACGCCACCACCCTCCCTCCCACAGCATTACTCCTCCCTCCATGGAGCACAGCGCTAAATATCACCACAATCCTTCTATTATTAGAATCCTGGTCAGTTTTATCAGAGTCAGGGGTCTTCTGTAATACTATCACTGCTAAATAATAGCAGTATCATATATATTATAGCATTTGTAGGCGATGCTGTGGTCACAAGCTGAACAGCGGTGCTGTGAGCTTGTGCTGCGTGTGCCAGCCTTGGTGGCTTGCTCAATACTGACACTCTAACACCCAAGAATGTTGGCCTGAATTTTTTTCTGTACTATAGCTGCCCTATCCCAGGCGGGGTGTTTAAATTATAGCGCTAGACACGAAATCATGTATATATGATGTGCGCGGTTTCAGTTTTGTCACTGATATCATATATATGTGATTTGCGCGGTTTAAGAGTTAAAAAGGTTAACACAACGGCCTATTATAGTGTAACAAACTAGCTGTTGTAGGCATGACCCAGAATGTTCGAGAAACCACGGTAGGGACCTGACCCCCAAGCACATGGTCGCATCCTGGGGGGGATTGGCGGTGAAAATAACTGCTGCCTTTGTTCACAATTTCGTATAAGGAATTATTCCACATTATTCAGTAATTCAGAGAAATTAGTCTTCATCCAAATTGTATAATATCCCTGATTATAGTATCAAGAGTATGCTGATTGTCAGGATAATGAGTTAAGTCACCATCAGTGACGTCACTAGTGGGACTAGACTTGGGCGCGGAAGAATTTGGCCGACCTGAGGTCACAATGGTCACCAAAGCTCCATATTTTTGGTATTTTCTCAAAGGTCAAATAGCCATTTGGTAAATGGAAATAGCTCTTCCCTAGATGCTTGTGTAATTAACTTCAGTTAAAAGAATTCAACCAATCTGGGTCGTTCAGTACAACAGAGGTTAGTTGTTAAACTTAAGCCTTGCTAGTAACTTAGTGAAATAGGCAGAAGAATATTCTGCTCTGGGCTTCTGGGTAGAGGAGCATCAGAGGAGGACAGTGTGGGATCCAGAGCGACAAAGGAAGGTGTCCACTCCACCTCTCCCAAGACCAGCAGTCCACCGCTGGTCGCATACAAGGTAGAGTTGCTCAAAGTTGTTATAGGGAATAGGTCAACTCATTGCTTTTCAGGCCAGGGCGTGATAAGTTTAGGGAGTGCTTTGATTTTTTAGATTTTGTTTAGTTTTGAATAAACCATTTAGTTAGAAATTTGTCTTTTTATTAATTCCATTTTATGAAATTTACTTGCATTGTCCAGGACCACGTGGGTAGCATGGCATAGATGAGTTGGGCCGATTCTAACACCGAATCAGAATTCATTATCCCTTTGATTGTTAATTAATTCCACACTTACGGAAATCCAATTCATATATTACTAGTGGAGATCAAGCCCCAAGGTTTATTGATTAGCATGATCGATCCAGACCTCGATCATTGCTCAGTGTTACTGGTCTGGTGGTGGCAGCGCAAGGCGATTCTAGAGTTTTGCTAGAAGTCGGTTTCCACTTCATAAGGTTGTACAATCTTAAGTCGGTCAATCGTCTTAAGATCAAGTGCCGTGGGGTCGGCTCGAGTAAAAGTTTCGGGTCCCTTGGTATAGAGAATTAATTTAGAATACGGGTACAGAGAGGGTGGAGAGAGTACGAATCCCCCTCCCCCCCCCGTGTTACAATCAACCCGTCCTCGCAAATTCGTATAGTCAATATTGACTTATTAAATAAGTGCATAGGTGACATACTTAACATAATAGTTTCCCTTGAAAATCTTCATAGAAAACACCGACCTTACCTAACCTACTTAGTATGTTAAGATAAGCATCTTATTGCTTCGTAATTACAATTATTACCTAACCTATACCTATAATAGGTTAAGTAACAATTGTAATTACGAAGCTATAAGATGCTTATTTTAACATACTAAGTAGGTTAGGTAAGGTTGGTGTTTCTATGAAGATTTTCAAGGGAAACTATTATGTTTAGTATGTCACCTATGCAGGTAACTAACAAGTCAATATTGACTATACGAATTTGCGAGGACAGGTTGTTACAATAGCTTGATTTGGGTGACACTTTTCAGCAAAACTTTGCAATTCTTCCCATACTGCATACATTTTCTTAATAAATGAGGAAGGTACTTCCTCTACTCTATATCAACAACCCTCATTCCATTTTCATGTTTACGAGTGATTTCTTGTTTTTTCTATATCGTCATCCTCACAACTATTTTCTTAGGTTGAATTTTACCACTGACTTTCTTGGGACTCATTTCATGATATATGATAAGCCCTTTATGTTAAAAAAAAAAAAATGCGTGCAAAACAATGAAATTCTAAACAAAGGAATTCAAGCGCGGTCACAGTCGTCACTACGCAGGATTCACTGGTAAACAAAATGAGGAGTGCCTCGCCCCACGTCCCCAGCACCACACGCTCGTTCAACCCATACGCGTATCAACAGACGTAGTTTTTCAAGTAAAACGTCGTACACTAATTCAAATTTTACGACAAATTTTACGTCGTATACCAAAAAAATTCGTACTCTAGGGCAGTCGTACACCAAGGTACCACTGTATAAGTATCTACATTTGTGTTCACCATAGTGAACCATTAAGCTGGTATGGTGAATCCAGAGTGGCTGCCACACACCAGCCAGCTACCGCTACCTCCCTTCTCGCCAAAATTCCTTCCTCCTATGCACATCGCTAATTATCAACACAATCCTGTTATTATCAGAATCCTGGTCACTAAATCCTATAAACCAATAATTTTCCACAAATTTATTTTGTAAAGGAACATGAGAAGTCGTTTCAAGATCCTTAGATGGACAAACAATGGCAGTGTGCTGTAACTAGCACTGTGAACATCTTACAGCATTGTGTTCACTGATATCTGAACATTGTACACAGTCTTTATCACAGTCAGGCTCTTCTATATTACTATCATGGCTAAATAATACCAGTTACATATATATTTTGACATTTTTAGGCGATGCTGTGGTCACAGCATCGCTGCGAATTTCAGTCAAGAAATCGAGGCCAAAGTTGACGACCCCTCCTCCCGGGGAAGGGAGGGCTGCACAAACAAGTGGCACAGCAGTGATATATAACATTTGCTTGTTTCCCTGGGTGTTGGAGGGAGTTCTGCCTCTCTGTTCGGGCTTCGTTTTTTTCTTTTTCTTATAATTTTCTTACCAAGTGGGGTTTGTTTTGTAATGCCTACCTTTCTGGGTGCCTAAACCCGTTCGATGGCAGACATGGAATGCTCCCAAACACATGAGGGGTTTCCATAGGCCATTGCTCCCTTTGCCTCTCTGAGGGGGCCAGGGTCTGGCTCATGGTCCCCGGTAGGCTGAACTCCAATTGACTGATGCCCCAGACTAATATATCGCATATCAGTCCAATAGCTCCAGGGAGCCTCCAGGGCTCACCCAGAAAATGGCATTTCATTACATTCAACACGGTTTTTTTTTTTGATCAGGTGACATCTGCTGAGGCGTTGTCTGCTCGTATCATATGCTCCATGCTGTGATTTTATTTCATCACAACATCAACCAGAACTGCTTATTGATTTTTTATGGTGCATAAAAAGTTGATAGATATATACGTGATGTGTGCATATAGTGTAATACGGTAATAGCAAAATTATGTTTTCTTGTTCAAAGAATATAATATTTGAACTCATATTAGAATGTGACACGAATACTGTATATCTGTTAGTACCAATATTCTACACAATTTTTTTTTTTTTTTTTTTTTTTGTAAAGAGGAAGGAGAGGCATAGGTGAAGGGAAGTATGGAAGTGGGAAATACAGTGTGAGAGGTATGAAAGCAGGCGGGCTGTCCGCCTTGCTGACACGATGTGTGGGTGTTGGCAGCTAAGCTAAGCTGGCTCCCTCTTGTCAGGGAGCTGTGAGTGTGAGAGAGGTTCTTCACATGTGTTTCACCACATATGGATGTCTATAGATGAATACTGAGTAGCATTCACATATACACACTCTGATGCTTCCACACATGTTGTTCTGTTTAAGGCTCTTTGTTTAATTATTATTGTTTGTCGACTAGTTCATACATATTATTATTTATCGAGTTGTTCATATATATACTTGTATGAACTGTTCCTATATACACACATATATATCTCATCTGGGGATTATATACTGTGGGACAGGGTTATCATCCAGAGAATCGAGGCTCTTGGGCCACCAGCTGTGGGAGCGGGGCGTCTCATCTTGGAGCAATCTTTCCAACATTGGGTCCTCTAACATTTCAATGGTGTTCCACACCCTGATAGCTTGGTGCTGCAGTCTGCTGTTTAGTGGCTGTATATTCAAGAGTTCATGGAGCTCCTGGATTGTCTGATTATATGGTGGACGGTGTTTTGCTGCTCTCCTGAGCGCCTTATTTTGCACTGCTTGCAGTTTCTGCATATTAGTTTTCTTTATGGTGTGTAGTGGTACTGGGGGATACTCTAAGTGCGGCCGAACTAGAGCCTTATATAGGTGGATCTGAATGTTAGTACTGAGGCTTCGGAATCTTCTCAGTTTTCCTAATGCTACTTTGGCTTTATTTAGTCGGTCCCTTACATGAATTTGTATCCCTGTTCTATTTATCATTAGTCCCAGTATTCTGCCTACCTTTGCATTCTGGATCGGATGGTTGTCAAGGATGATGGGGTCCGGGTTTCTTTTTGCAATGTGTATTATCTGAAACTTTTGTTTGTTGGTGCTAATTTTCCATTGCTTCTCAAAGTTGTTGATGAGTTCAATTGCTGCCTTGGTCTTGTCGGCTAGTAGCGGTTTTGATGGTCCCGGTTGGCAAATTATTTGGGTGACATCGTCGGCGTATGTGATGTATTCTCCATGGTGGGGTTGGGGTAGGTCAGCTGTATATATGTTGAATAGAGTGGGGGAGAGGCAGCTTCCTTGCGGTACTCCACTTTTCAGTTCTATTACGTCCCCCAAGTAGCTGCCGATATTAAGCCTAGCAGTTCTATTGTCTATAAAGCTGCAGAGAGTAGCAGTAAACCTCTCAGGAAGTCCTAGTTCAGATATCTTATATTTTAGGCCTGTGTGCCACACTTTGTCGAAGGCTTTCGAGACGTCTCTAAGCACTATATTACACTGATCTTTTTTCGACACTGCATTGGCTATATGCTCGTAGATCAGGGCTATAGCTGTATGGGCTCCTCTGCGGTTTCTAAACCCATGCTGCCTGGTATTATACTTCCCTTCCTCTTCCATGTACTTCACCAGTCTCTGATTGATAATTTTTTCGAATATTTTACCCGGTACTTCGAGGAGGGAGATTGGCCTGTAGTTTTCAGTTTGGGTTGGGGGTTTACCTGGCTTGGGGATTAATCTTATTGTGGCATTCTTGAAGTATGTGGGGAATAGTCCAGATGCAAGAGCTGCATTTAAAATACATGTGTATTGATTGCATTTTATGATACAAATAATATTATTGACAGCGCTTTGCATAATTACACTTAAAAAAAATGATAAAAACATTTACAGTGAAAAAAATATGATATATTCAATGTGCACTGTTACAATTTAATGTAAACAATGCTGGACTAGGCTGAACTCTGTTAACCAGTTATAAGGTTATTACACTCGCCAGAAATGCTTAGTGGTTCGTAATGGTTCATAAAAACATAGATAGTTATATGAAATGTGTGTGTGTGTGTGTATGTTTATATAGGGTAACAGTAACAGTGAACAACAGTAAAAATACTGTTTTATTGTCCTAAGAATATGATATTTGTGACTAATACAGGCACCATCTTTTCCAGCATAGCAATGTTCCACACACATTTGATTGTACAGTATAAATTTCTTACAAATTACATACTGTACTTTTGAATAATTTTACAGTAAAAAACAGAGCAAAAACCACTGAGAGACATCAAAATAATTATAACAAATTATATTTGCATCACCTGCCACCCTACAGGCTCATTGGGCAACCCATCCTCCTAACACAACCTTGCATTTTGGCATATACTCTACCTAAGGCCAAAATTGTCATACAGTACAATCTCGATTCAATGTACCCCGATTCGGCGAATCTCCGACTAGGTCGCAAACTTTTTAGGCCGGATTTACTCACCCAGGTTGGCATACTCTGGTTTGGCGAACCGGGAGATGTGCGGATTTGCCTATGCTGTTGGGACAGAGTTCACAGACTGGTGGAAAACTTTCCCATTCTATCACAGGTTACAATTAATAATTCTTTCATATGACAAGTTGGATCACACAAGTGGATCACACAACAAGTGAACCATATGAACCAAACATCAGCCAGAATGGTCCACACAACAAGTGAAGCATATTAAGCAAACACCAGCCAGAGTTGTCCACACAAGTGAATAACTGTGTTTCCATGACTTTTGTTCACTGATTTGTGGCACATGTATCTTTGTAGATTAATTTAAAGGCTGAAGCATGAATATCTAGCTAATTTGTTGAAATCATCTTATATACATTTTCTGTGATGAAACAAGATGAGTGATGGTGGACAGATAAGGGAATATTGTACTGTAAACCTCACTTTACAGTGAGGTTTCACTCACTTTCATCTGTGTCATCATAGTTCAGAGACCCATGTCTTTGAAAGTTTCAGATTAATAAATAATTTCTAAAACTGGTGTTTTAATAGTTCTTTATTATCGTAGTTAAACTAAACTACTGTAAATGAAACCAAAAATATACAGTAATATGATAGACAAATGCTATTTGAAAAATTATTTATGTTATTGGCACAACAACTCCAGCGCGAGTGGACAGGTCTAATCCGTGTGCATACCACTAAGCACGTTTCGTTCAATTTCGTCGCTACAGTTAGGTGACCTATGGGCTCGAAATAATAAAATGAATAAATCAGTTCTAAAAATAAGTATTTTTCTATAGCTCTTATTATCGTAATAATAATAATGTTGCTAAACTAAATATATAACCCAAAAATATATAATTTGATGTAAATCCAATATTTGAGAGATATACAGTAGGCACTCGGAGCCATTAGCTTTGTCTGCGAGTTGTGTGTTTGTCCACCGGTGGAAGAATAATCATGGAATTTACCATTTTTTACTACAGCTGTATTGTTATACAAGATGTCTCAAGGGGCTTGCTAATATTGCCATATTAGTGCCAAAAAAAAAGAGTCAATATTTTGCAAGAACTAGTAGCAGAAAATCAACCATCACTGCCGTACCCAGCACGAGCACAGCCATGCCCAGCACAAGCACGGCCGTGCCCGCCGCAAGCACGGCCGTGCCCGGCATGAGCACAGCTGTACCCAGCACCAGTACAACAGCAGCCAGCACCAGCACAGAAGCAGCTGAAGCAAACACAACAGCAGCAAACCTGATGCAAACATCTAAGAACATCGTATATATTTCAGTGTATAGTTAGAACAAGTGTTAAATGTAAGTACGTACAATAGTGTTAGTGTTAAAATTAAAGTTGAAGTAATTTTAGTGTACAATAGTTTTCATTAACTGTATTGTAGTACTCAACATACAGTACAGTACGTATTTACTGTAGAGTATTCACAACTCCATGAGAAGTCAAGATGGACATAACTCCAACAATAAGGTAAATAACAAATGTAACACTTTATTTTTTAGTAGAGTAATAATATATAGGTACAGTATATAATATGATAATGCATTTTCATTGTTTACAAGAACAAAAAAAGACACTGACGCAAACACCTCCTGAAGGTCACCTCTTGCAACGAATCCAATGCACCGGGGTTGGTCCCAAATAGTGCGTTGAATGGAGGTTGTACTGTACTAGAAAATGGTAGCGGCTCGCGAAATTGACATACTGTCCCATTTTCTGTTTTGGGTCCTCTGATAGTTAGGATAAGGGCACTTTAGTATAACAGTTTCCTGACATTGGGAAACCTTAGGAGGGCGGGCTGCATTGGGGTTAGGGTCTCTGAGCATGCCTACTCACTCGGCACCCATAAATTACTCAACCTCTCTGCTCCATTACAGCTAAAGTATGTTACATACAATTTTTTTATTTTTGTACTTTCCCATGATCAGGGAACACATGCTAACAATATCAGAAAGGAAAAAATATTGTTGCAAATAATTTTTTCTTGCGCACCACAGGAGGGTCTCGCGTGAAGCGGGCACAGTACTGGGGTTAAGAACTAATTTGAAGATTATACAAGTTCATTACATTTCACTAGGGTGTGCCACCCACGTATGAAGAGGCCGTAAGACACAGACCAGCAATCATGTTCGAGCCTCACGGAGGAAACGCGGGAAGCCGTTACACTCCTCACAATCACCGAAGCAGAGGACACAGAGTGGTGGTGCCCGGTGTGAGACGATCACGCCATAGAGACAACCCAGATAACATCTCCTATCAATCTATTGGATCAGCGCGCCAATCTTCCAGGTGAGATGGGGAGTTTATTTGTTCTGTATTTCTGTTTTGTGACGTAGGTCAGGGTAGAACGGATGTCCTCCGTGCTGTAGGTCAGGGTAGACCGGATGTCCTAAGTGCTGTAGGTCAGGGTAGACCGGATGCCCTAAGTGCTGTAGGTCAGGGTAGACCGGATGCCCTAAGTGCTGTAGGTCAGGGTAGAACGGATGTCCTCCGTGCTGCTTGGACTCACTCGCTCACTAATTGTGGCACTCTTTTGGTTTACTTTGCAAATATGTCTAGGTTGAACTAGCTGGAGTTTTAACAGAAACACTTTTGAGAGAGATTTTGAATGAATGATGGAAAGTATGGTGAAGGCTACCTGAGTAAAGGGCCACGTTTGGTAAAGGTGTGTGGTGCATGTGTATAACAACAAACATGGTGGTAAGCCTTGAGGAGATAGTCACTTTACACTCAAAAGGAATGCAAAAAGGAAACAGCTATAAGGAATGTGAATGTTGTAGTATAAGGTCACCAGTCTTCAACCACTCAAGCCAATAATTTACAATATTTACTATTTGTGTCAAATATTTGTGCCTGCAGGACTGAGCTGTTAGCTCTTGAACTCCGCCTTTCTAACCGTCTGTTGTATAATGTACTGACTCCCGACCAATTTTTCTCCATTATATCTACTACTGTACATATATTTCTCTCTAACACATGCACATACTAATCCCCAGGATGTGCCCTGCAGCAGCATATGCTGCTGATATTATCCTCTTGATATGGGGCTGCAGGGGACAGGTCTGGCGTGATGTCAACCCCCAAGTCTTTTTCTCTCTCTGACTCATGAAGGATTTCATCTCCCAGATAATACCTAATATCTGGCCTATAATATCTTGGGCGCATTTACAAAATCAACTGATAGATCCCAGTTATCCCATGGAGTAATTGGTTGAGTAATCATTAATTGAGTTGGGTACATATTTAATATTTTGATGGAGTTGGCTGCCTTGTAGAACCAAAATACATAATCAGATTTCGTTCTTCTTCTATAGACCTCAGGTGAGTGCAGCATATTAGAAAGTTTAGCTTGAAACTTCATGTGTTGTCTAGATCTACTCAATGCCTTCACGCCAAAAACTGTGCTAATAGACAAAATTCTCTCACTTATGGTAGGTAATTTTAACTCTGCTCTCATATTAACTATTGTTGTGGACTTTGGAGCCCCAAGGATGAGATGCATAGCTTCATTTTGCAAGGTTTCATGAGATTTCAGCTCTTTGTCTGTATCACAACAAGTTTATAGTGCTTAACAAGAATTTAATTTTCAATAAGAACAACTGTATTGTATTTGATGTAAATACCAATTTGAGGTAATTGTATAAAATGTTGCATTGCAGTACATCACGCTCAATGAGCATGCGCAGCTGGTCAGCTTGTGACAGTCTTGGTTCAACTGATACTGTGGCAGTGAGTGACTCGACTAACGTGACAGTCGACACCCAGAGCTCAGGTGGAGCCAGCAGTGGTACCTCACAAGCTCCCTCGTGTCGTGCCTTGGCTGGCTCCCTGGCATCATTTGACACGTCTTCTCTGGTTAATAATGAGGGTATGTTCAAAAGCACATAAAATGGTGAGTTTGAATTATGTGGGAAATAATAATTACCGGTAATCTTCTTTGAAATGCCACCTAGCATTTTGTAGTGACAAACCCAACACAGAATGGATTACCTTATTCTGGGGTTTGAGTGATGGGCACTGAGGGGTATGTAATTTCTAGTTTTTATTTTTGTGAATCTAAATGTCGTGTTTTATTAGTTAAAATATCATTTATATTTTTGTAATATTAATTTTTAAATTTCATTAACTAGTGTTTGCTAGTATGTTTAGTTCTTATAAGAGAATGCTTGTGTATGTTTAAAGTAGCTTTCCCCCCATGCCTATTTCACGAGGGTAGCATCCCCACCCAACCTTCCTTGAGAGGGGATCCAGACCTACCTGACTGTGTGTGTGTTGAGGAGTGAGTGAGGTATCCATCTCACTTGTAACGTTGTTTACCTCAGTTTCCCCGTGTGGCCGAGTACAGTAGTCGATCTGGTAAGTTTATAAATTTATTCTGTTACATTATGTCCCATTTCCTGTGTTTTTAAAATAAATGTAAAGCATGAATCTTGCTGATTTGTTTGAGTCCTGAAATTCAAAATAGTTGTGCTGTTCACATCGTGTTGTTCCCCCTCACATATGAAGTGTGTTTCTGGGGAGCCCCTTGTGCCTCCCTGAAGCTCTCACTAAAATGACCCGTAACTACACCATCACATCAGCTGTAGAGATGAGTTTGGCCTGCTGGTGACCACAGCCAGAACTGTGCTCCCCCTCACTGATTTACAGGAAGCAAGTGACACTCCGTCACCTCACTGAGGAAGGCATCCAGAAGGTCAGTAAACAAATAAAGAAATATAGACAACTGCTAGGCTCAAAGAAACTGAAGCCTCACAACCCGCCAAATGAACTTCCCCCAACAATCTAAACAATGATAGAAAATTTCTCAAAGTAAGTGAGATCCTACCTCAGGAGATAGGTAGAGTGCCTGGTCAGCATTCAATCCCTGACTGTCTTAAGTGGGTTGGGCACCATCCCTTCCTCCCATCCCAAATCCTTATCCTGAACCCTTCCAAGTGCTATATAGTCATAATTGCTTGGTACTTTCTCCTGATAGTTCCCTTTGTTCACCTCACCCCTCCCACTCATTTGGGAAGGGAGGGTTGCTGGGGCTCACACTGCCTACTGGCTCAAGCCCGTAGTTCCTCAGCTAATAAGATGCTTTCCACATGTCTGCAGTATGGCTCCAGGTCATCAGTAGCGGTGGCCAGCCCTGGTGCTTTTCAGCCAAGTGCTCCTCTGGACTTTTTCCTGTGTAGTTTATTTTGCATACTGTTGTGTAGTATGGCTTTTAGTATGCTTAGAGCTGCATAGGTTCCCTTCTCTGGGTGCTCTCTAGCATTGCTCCCTCAACTGACAGAGGTCCCTTCTCTGGTGTGTTTGGCACTTAGCTTCCTTAGAAGTCCTTCCTGCTTCGGGGTGGCCCTTGCCTTAGGTGAGTCAGAGATCTAGTTTACCCTCTGTTTTAACCCCAGGTTGGTACCAAGTGTTGGCTGGTGGGGTGCACCGGTGGCTGACCAGCTTCTATATGTGGCACACTGAAGTCGGCTTTCACGGTTGTGTAGCCCAGGCTGTATTAGTATACTTTTAGGTCAGGCGTAGCATTCCCAGTGCCTGGTTGACTACCTGTTGACTACTTGTTGAAGATTCTAGGGATCGATATTACTGTGGCCCAGTCTCTGACTAGGCCTCCTGGTTGCTATTCTTATCTAAAAGGCTGTTTGATGTGGCTGCTCACAGCCTGATGTATGAGTCACAGCATGGTTGATCAGGTATTCTTTGAAAGTCCTTGTCGAGTTCTCTTATGAACACTGCGAGAAGTCGGCCAGTTATGCCTGGTATATGTAGGGAAAAGTGCTGAAAAGTCTTGGGCCTTTGATGTTGATAAAGTTTTCTCTCGGTGTGCAACAAGCACGCTGAGAGCCACACCACACCTGGTTGTGGTGTATTGTTTACCCTTCAGGCCCTGGAATACCCTGTGGGTTTGGTTGGCCTATGGATATATCCTCCAAACCCCTTTTTGCCTCTTGCGAATTTGAGGGTTGTTCTTCGTCTGTGTCACAGGGTGGAGTCAACTCCTTATGCCTCTGCCGTGCCACGTGTTGCGTCGGAGACACCTAGGACCCGGAGTCTTGAGGGGTTTGTACTGCTCATGTGGCTCTTTTATTTGACCTTCCTAATGAAGTTAGTGCATATCAGGCAGCTAATATGCCTGTAAACAGGCATATCATACAGTAACTCCTACGCCTCGCCCTTCACACACCCTACAGACGATCATACGATGCGGTGGTCATGTTACCGTACCTTGTAAGTTTAGGGGTAATCCTGGATCTTGCGGGTTCAAATGGTTAGAATCCTGGTCGGGTCATTTAGAGTTCTTTGTGATTTAGGGCTTGCGTGTTCGTGTAGCCTTTCTCACATATATATATATATATTGTTGGTCCAGCTGTAGCTACGAGTTAGTGCGAGGTGCAGCCATATTGTGGGACACACGTTCTGGCCTGCAGATTATCCTATCCAGCTAAGGCTAGGAGAATTATTAAATTAATAAACTAAGTAAACATAACTCAAATTAAATAGAAATTAAATTTATAGAGCACCCCTTTGCAATTAGAATTTAATGTGAATAAATGCCATGTTATGGAATGTGGAATAGGAGAACATAGGCCCCACATAACTTATAAAATATGTGAGAAATCTTTAAAGAATTCAGATAAAGAAAGAGATCTAAGGGTTACCTTGCGGTTACCTTGCAATGATTTCGGGGTTCATCGTCCCCTGCGGCCCGGTCCTCGACCGGGCCTCCTGGTTGCTGGATGCTGCTGCTCGCAGCCTGATGTATGAATCACAGGTATCCTTTGGAGGTGTTTATCAAGTTCTCTCATGAATACTGCGAGGGGTTGGGCTATTATGCCACCTTATGTGTAGGTGGTTCTAGATAGAAAACATCACCTGAGGACCACATATATCGGGTGGATATAAACAGGAGCTGCCTCATATGGGCCAATAGGCCTTCTGCAGTTAACTTCATTCTTATGTTATGTGAAAACATCGTAGGCTATGCTAAACTTTCTAATTTCAGAATTGCTTTTAAATAAATGTATGGTGAAATACTAATGAAATTGTTTACAGCTTTTGTTAGACCAAAGCTGGAATATTCAGCAGTTGTATAGTGCCCATATCTTAAGAAGCACATCAACAAACTGGAAAAGGTGCAAAGACATGCCACTAAGTGGCTCCCAGAACTAAAGGACAAGAGCTATGAGGAGAGGTTAGAGGCATTAAATATGCCAAAATAAGAAGATAGAGGAAAGAGAGGCGATATGATCACTACGTACAAAATAATAACAGGAATTTATCAAATTAATAGACAGAGTGGTAGACGGTTAGAACAAGTTAGGGGAGAAGGTGGTGGAGGCCAAGACCGTCAGTAGTTTCAAAGCATTATATGACAAAGAGTGCTGGGAAGACAGGACACCATGAGCATAGCTCTCATCCTGTAACTACACTTGGGTAATTACACACACATCTATCTATCTAGCACATGGTCAAAGGAGGAGCTAGATAGTAAACGAGAAGGTCTTATAACGATAATGAGAGAGATCATAGCGAGAGCGGATAACGATAGTTCACGACTGTTGATAGTCGGCGACTTCAACTTGAAATCCATAGACTGGGAAGCATATGAAGCTAAAACAGAAGATTTCTGGACCTGTAAATTTGTAGACCTCATCCTGGAAACATTCTTGTATCAACATGTTAAACAAGCTACGAGGATGAGGGAAGGTGACGTTCCCTCCATGCTAGATTTGATATTTACCAGGAAGGAGGAAGAAATATTTGACATTCAGTACCTTCCTCCCTTGGGTAAAAGTGACCATGTCTTTTTGAGGATAAAGTATGCAATGCGTTATAATCTGGAAGAAAATATGATGGTCGATGCAATTGAAAAACCTGACTTTAGGAGAGGACATTATGGCAACCTTAGAAAATTTTTTAGGGAGTATAATTGGACAGACTTGTTGCTAGGCAAGGAAGTGAATGAGATGTATGTCAAGTTTTGTGAAATATATGATAAAGGCACAAAAAATTTATACCAAAACAGAGAAGCAGAACTAGGAAACAGGATTGGTTCGACAGAAAGTGCGAGAGGGCCAGAGACCAAAAGACACAAAAATGGAATCAATACAGGAAGAGGCCAAACCCCCAATCATACCAGCGATACAAAGATGCGAGAAACAACTACACGGCAGTGAGGAGAGAGGCAGAAAGAAATTTTGAAAAAGGGATTGCAGACAAATGTAAAACAGAACCAGGTCTATTCTATAAATTCATAAACAACAAATTGCAGGTAAAGGATAATATTCAGAGGTTGAAAATGGGAAATAGATTCACGGAAAATGAAAAGGAAATGTGTGAAACATTAAACGAAAAGTTCCAAAGTGTGTTTGTACAAAATGAAATCTTCAGGGAACCAGATACAATAAGAATTCCAGAGAACAACATAGAGCACATAGAGGTGTCTAGAGACGAAGTGGAAAAAATGCTCAAAGAGCTAAATAAGAACAAAGCAGTTGGTCCAGATGGAGTTTCACCATGGGTTCTGAGAGAATGTGCACCTGAGCTCAGCATCCCTCTTCAACTGATCTTTCAGGCATCCCTGTTTACAGGAGTTGTAGCTGATGTGTGGAAAAAGGCTAACATAGTTCCAATTTACAAGAGTGGAAGCAGGGAAGACCCCCTTAATTATAGACCGGTATCATTGACAAGTGTAATAGTCAAAATATTGGAAAAAATAATTAAAACTAAATGGGTAGCACACCTGGAGAGAAATGATATAATATCAGACAGACAGTATGGTTTTCGATCTGGTAGATCCTGTGTATCGAATTTACTCAGTTTTTATGATCGAGCAACAGAGATATTACAGGAAAGAGATGGTTGGGCTGACTGCATCTATCTGGACCTAAAAAAGGCTTTCGACAGAGTTCCACATAAGAGGTTGTTCTGGAAACTGGAAAATATTGGAGGAGTGACAGGTACGCTTCTAACATGGATGAAAAACTTTCTGACTGATAGAAAAATGAGGGCTGTGATCAGAGGCAATGTATCGGACTGGAGAAATGTCACAAGTGGAGTACCACAGGGTTCAGTTCTTGCACCAGTGATGTTTATTGTCTACATAAATGATCTACCAGTTGGTATACAGAATTATATGAACATGTTTGCTGATGATGCTAAGATAATAGGAAGGATAAGAAATTTAGATGATTGTCATGCCCTTCAAGAAGACCTGGATAAAATAAGTATATGGAGCACCACTTGGCAAATGGAATTTAATGTTAATAAATGTCATGTTATGGAATGTGGAATAGGAGAACATAGACCCCACACAACCTATATATTATGTGAGAAATCTTTAAAGAACTCTGATAAAGAAAGAGATCTAGGGGTGGTTCTAGATAGAAAACTATCACCTGAAGACCACATAAAGAATATTGTGCAAGGAGCCTATGCTATGCTTTCTAACTTCAGAATTGCTTTTAAATACATGGATGGGGATATACTAAAGAAATTGTTCATGACTTTTGTTAGGCCAAAGCTAGAATATGCAGCTGTTGTTTGGTGCCCATATCTTAAGAAGCACATCAACAAACTGGAAAAGGTGCAAAGACATGCTACTAAGTGGCTCCCAGAACTGAAGGGTAAGAGCTACGAGGAAAGGTTAGAAGCATTAAATATGCCAAAACTAGAAGACAGAAGAAAAAGAGGTGATATGATCACTACATACAAAATAGTAACAGGAATTGATAAAATCGACAGGAAAGATTTCCTGAGACCTGGAACTTCAAGAACAAGAGGTCATAGATATAAACTGGCTAAACACAGATGCCGAAGAAATATAAGAAAATTCACTTTCGCAAACAGAGTGGTAGACGGTTGGAACAAGTTGGGGGAGAAGGTGGTGGAGGCCAAGACCGTCAGTAGTTTCAAAGCGTTATATGACAAAGAGTGCTGGGAAGACGGGACACCACGAGCGTAGCTCTCATCCTGTAACTACACTTAGGTAATTACACTTAGGTAATTACCTAAAAAAGGCTTTCAACAGAGTTCCCATAAGAGGTTGTTCTGGAAACTGGAACATATTGGAGGAGTGACAGGTAAGCTACTAACATGGATGAAAAATTTCCTAACTGACAGAAAAATGAGAGCCGTAATCAGAGGCAAGGTATCGGATGGAGGAATGTTACGAGTGGAGACAATGAACATTCCGGTGCAAGAACTGAACCTGTGGGGTTCACTACAGGGTTCAGTTCTTGCACCGGTAATGTTCATTGTCTACATAAACGATCTACCAGTGGGAATACAGAATTACATGAACATGTTTGCTGATGATGCTAAGATAATAGGGAAGATAAGAAACCTAGATGATTGTCATGCCCTTCAAGAAGACCTGGATAAAATAAGTATATGGAGCAACACTTGGCAAATGGAATTTAATGTGAATAAATGCCATGCTATGGAATGTGGAATTGGAGAACATAACCCCACACAACCTATAAATTATGTGAGAAATCTTTAAAGAATCTGACAAAGAAAGGGATCTAGGGGTGGTTCTAGATAGAAAACTGTCACCTGAGGACCACATTAAGAACATTGTGCGAGGAGCCTATGCTACACTTTCTAACCTCAGAATTGCTTTTAAATACATGGATGGAGAAATACTAAAGAAATTGTTCACAATTTTTATTAGACCAAAGCTGGAATATGCAGCGGTTGTATGGTGCCCATATCTTAAGAAGCACATCAACAAACTAGAAAAAGTGCAACGGCATGCCACTAAGTGGCTCCCAGAACTAAAGGACAAGAGCTACGAGGAGAGGTTAGAGGCATTAAATATGCAAAAACTAGAAGATAGAAGAAAAAGAGGCGATATGACCACTACATTCAAAATAGTAACAGGAATCGATAAAATTGATAGGGAAGAATTCCTGAGACCGGAACTTCAAGAACAAGAGGTCATAGATTTAAACTAACGAAACAAAGCTGCCGGAAACATATACAAAAATTCACCTTTTGTAAACAGAGTGGTAGATGATTGGAACAAGTTAAGTGAGAAGGTGGTGGAAGCCAAAACCGTCAGTAATTTCAAAGCATTATATGACAAAGAGTGCTGGGGAGAAGGACACCAACGAGCGTAGCTCTCATCCTGTAACTACACTTAGGTGATTACACACACACACACAGAGCAAAGCATTATATTTTCAAAGCAAAGCATTTCAAAGCATTATATGACAAAGAGTGCTGGGGAGACGGGACACCAACGAACGTAGCTCTCATCCTGTAACTACACTTAGGTAATTACAATTAGGTAATTACACACATCCTACAGTAACTCCTACACATCACCCTTCACACACATCTTACACACACATCTTACAGTAATCCTACATCACCCTTCACACACACACATCCTACAGTAACTCCTACACATTGATAGTGTCAATTACAAGGATAATGTCTACATTTCAGGAGCACCACTGCCTTGAGGAAGCAGAAGGAGACGATGGATTTGATCAGCAACGCACGGGAGGACCAGTTCTCTCTCTCTACTCGGGACTCCGACAGCTTGANCATCTCTTTTAAGGGTCTGAGCGTTGTGTAGTGGGTTAAGGCGTACCTGTTATTCCAGTTGCTGGAAGGCTTCTGCGCTGGCTAGGTTTCGAGTCTCCTGGTGGGAAAGTGTTTTAAAGTTGTGTAATTTCACTTGCGTCTTTAGGCAAATTGGCATCAAGCATACACACAGTGTTCTTTCATAGTAACAGGCTTGATGATAAAATGTAAAATTGACCCCATACTTGCTCTAGTTGCCCTTGGGAGGTGGTGTCTTTGAGGTGTTGAAATACCCAGAAAATTTCCCTCTCTTTTTAAGGGTCTGAGCGTGGTGTAGTGGGTTAAAGGCATACCTGTTACGCCAGTTGCTGGAAGGCTTCTGTGCTGGCTAGGGTTCGAGTCTCCTGGTGGAAAGTGTTCTAAATTGTATAACTTCACTTGTGTGTTTAGGCAAAATTGCTCACGAAGCATGGGACGAGTGTGTTACCACTGCTCCACGGGAACTGGATACCTTACCTTGAGGATACCTTGAGGTGCTTCCGGGGCTTATCGTCCCCGCGGCCCGGTCATCGACCAGGCCTCCTGGTTGCTGGACTGATCAACCAGGCTGTTGGACGCGGCTGCTCGCAGCCTGACGTATGAGTCACAGCCTGGTTGATCAGGTATCCTTTGGAGGTGCTTATCCAGTTCTCTCTTGAACACTGTGAGGGGTTTGCCAGTTATGTCCCTTATGTGTAGTGGAAGCGTGTTGAACAGTCTCGGGCCTCTGATGTTGATAGAGTTCTCTCTCAGAGTACCAGTTGCACCTCTGCTTTTCAACGGGGGTATTCTGCACATCCTGCCATGTCTTCTGGTCTCACGTGATGTTATTTCTGTGTGCAGGTTTGGGACCAGCCCCTCTAATATTTTCCACGTGTAAATTATTATGTATCTCTCCCGCCTGCGCTCAAGGGAATACAGATTTAGGCTCTTAAGTCGGTCCCAATAGTTTAGATGTTTTACCGAGTGGATTCTAGCAGTGGATTCTGGGCAGTGGTATATAAAAGGGAAAGTTTTCCAATGGATAAAGGAGTACCTAAACAGCAGAAGACAGCAAGTCATTGTGAGGGGAAAAGGTCTCAGAATGGCAAGATATCACTAGTGGAGTATCACACGGTTTAGTCCTTGGATCTATCCTGTTCCTGATATATGTAAATGATCTCCCAGAGAGAATAGTCTCATTCCTCTCAATGTTTGCTGATGATGGAATAATTATGAGGAGGATTAAAACCGAGGAAGATATCAAGAGGTTGCAAGATGACCTAGACAAACTGAAGGAATGGTCCAACAAATGGCTTCTAAAGTTTAACTCAAGTAAATGTAAAGTGATGAAGCTAGGTGGAGGGAGCAAGAGCCAGACACAGGGTACCGAATGGGAGATGAAGGTCTCACAAAACGGAAAAAGATCTAGGAGATGATATCACACTGAACCTGTCTTCTGAAGCCCATCAAAAGGATATCATCAGTGGCATATGGGAGACTGGCTAACATCAGAACTACCTTCAGAAATTTGTGTAAGGAATCATTTAGAGCCTTGTGTACCATACTTGTGAGAACAATCCTGGAGTATGCAGCACCAACATTAAGTTCATACCTTGTCAAGCATAAGACGAAGCTAGAGAAGGGTCAGGTGTACTCCATACACAGTATGCCACTAGACTAGTTCTGGAACTAAGAGGTATGAGTTACGAGGAAAGGCTGTGGGAATTGTACCTCACGTCGCTGGAAGACAGAATAGTTCAGGAGACATGATTACCACATTCAATATTCTTAGGGTAATTGACAGGGTAGATAAAGACATATTAATTAATATGGGTAGGACTCACACCAGGGAACACAAGTGGAAATGTAGTATCCAATTGAGCCACAGACACATTAGAAAGAACGTTTTCAGTGTCAGAGTAGTTAACAGATGGAATGCATTAGGCAGTGATGTGGTGGAGGCTGACTCCATACACAGTTTTAAGTGTAGATATGATAGAGCCCAGTAAACCCAGGAACTGTTCACCAGTTGATTAACAGTCGAGTGGTGGGACCAAAGAGCCTAAGCTTGATACCTGGTTGATACCTGGTTGATGGGGTTCTGGGAGTTCTTCTACTCCCCAAGCCCGGCCCGAGGCCAGGCTTGACTTGTGAGAGTTTGGTCCACTAGGCTGTTGCTTGGAGCGGCCCGCAGGCCCACATACCCACCACAGCCCGGCTGGTCCGGAACTCCTTGGAGGAATAAATCTAGTTTCCTCTTGAAGATGTCCACGGTTGTTCCGGCAATATTTCTTATGCTTGCTGGGAGGACGTTGAACAACCGCGGACCTCTGATGTTTATACAGTGTTCTCTGATTGTGCCTATGGCACCCCTGCTCTTCACTGGTTCTATTCTGCAGTGATGGAATAATATATATATAATATATCTATAATAATAAAGTAAGTTACATTGTCACTCTTACCGCAAGATTCTCAACCAATATTAAGGAAGGTTCGGGGCCACCATTAAACAGAATACCAGGTAACCAGAATTAGTCCATAGTAACACCGATGTATTTACTGTATTTATAAATTATTATATAAATGATATTTTCTTTAATGTTTATTGTTGACAGGTGTACTACTCTTGTGAATCAGGCTTCCGGCTCGTGGGTCCATCTGTGTTGACATGTGATGACACAGGCTGCTGGACCCCACGCATGCCACCCGTCTGTCAGTTTGCACACCATTATGAAGGTCAGTCATGTCACTCACCAGTATGATGGCCAGTCATGTCACTCACCAGTATGAAGGCCAGTCATGTCACTCTCCAGTATGAAGGCCAGTCATGTCACTCTCCAGTATGAAGGCCAGTCATGTCATTCACCAGTATGAAGGCCAGTCATGTCACCAGTATGAAGGCCAGTCATGTCACTCTCCAGTATGAAGGCCAGTCATATCATACACCAGTATGAAGGCTAGTCATATCACTCACCAGTATGAAGGTTGGTCATGTCATTCACCAGTATGAAGGCTAGTCATGTCAATTACCAGTATGAAGGCCAGTCATGTCATTCACCAGTATGAAGGCTAGTCATGTCATTCACCAGTATGAAGGCTGGTCATGTCACTCACCAGTATGAAGTTGGTCATGTCACTCACCAGTATGAAGGCCAGTCATGTCACTCTCCAGTATGAAGGCCAGTCATATCATACACCAGTATGAAGGCTAGTCATATCACTCACCAGTATGAAGGTTGGTCATGTCATTCACCAGTATGAAGGCTAGTCATGTCATTACCAGTATGAAGGCCAGTCATGTCATTCACCAGTATGAAGGCCAGTCATGTCATTCACCAGTATGAAGGCTGGTCATGTCACTCACCAGTATGAAGGCCAGTCATATCACTCACCAGTATGAAGGCTGGTCATGTCACTCACCAGTATGAAGGCCAGTCATATCATTCACCAGTATGAAGGCTGGTCATGTCACTCACCAGTATGAAGGCCAGTCATATCATTCACTAGTATGAAGGTTGGTTATGTCATTCACCAGTATGAAGGCTGGTCATGTCACTCACCAGTATGAAGGCCAGTCATATCATTCACCAGTATGAAGGCTGGTCATGTCACTCACCAGTATGAAGGCTAGTCATATCATTCACCAGTATGAAGGCTGGTCATGTCACTCACCAGTATGAAGGCCAGTCATATCATTCACTAGTATGAAGGTTGGTTATGTCATTCACCAGTATGAAGGCTGATCATGTCACTCACCAGTATGAAGGCTAGTCATATCATTCACCAGTATGAAGGCTGGTCATATCACTCACCAGTATGAAGGCCAGTCATATCATTCACCAGTATGAAGGCTGGTCATGTCGCTCACCAGTATGAAGGCCATTCATATCATTCACCAGTATGAAGGCTGGTCATGTCACTCACCAGTATGAAGGCTAGTCATGTCATTCACCCTGGAATGGTTCATTTAACGTCTCACACATTTCATTTTCATTTTCCGAGAAACTGTTTCCCATTTCAATCTCTGAATTTATCCTTTACCTGCAATTTACTTTTAATGAAGTTATAGAAGATGCCCGGTTCTGTTTTTCATTTGTCCGCAGTCAATTTATCAATTTCTTTCTGCCTCTCTTCTCACTGCTGTGTAGTTGTTTCTTGCTTCTTTGATTTGCTGGTATGTTTGAGGATTTGGTCTCTTTCTATATTGATTTAATTTTTGAGTTTTAGTCTTTGGTCCTATCACAATTTCAGTTTAACCAATCCTGTTTCCTAGTTTTGCATCTCTGTTTTGGTATAAATTTTTGTGTGCCATTATAATATATTTTACAAATCATGACATACATCTCATTTATTCCTGGCCTAACAGCAAGTTTTTCCAGTCAATTTCATGAAAGAATTTTCGAAGTTCCCAATAGTGTACTAATCAGGTTTTTACTGCTCGTTCCATTTTCCTCATTCTCTTCTAGATTATAATACATTACATCTTGATTTCCAAAGGACATGGTCACTTTTGCCCAAGGGGAAAAGGTACTGAATATCAAACATCTCTTCTTCATTCCAGGTGAATATCAAATCCCTCATTGAAGGAATATCCCCTTTCCCTCATTTGTGTATTCCCACCCACACACATGCCCAGACTGAGGCATTTGCTTGGAATACTCACACAATAGGTTAAAATCCTCATCACGGCTCTTATGAATTTTCTTATTGATACATCACGTTAGTGTGATCACTGCAGGTGATGAGTCACAATAACGTGGCTGAAGTATGTTGACCAGACCACACACTAGAAGTTGAAGGGACGACGACGTATCGGTCCGTCCTGGACCATTCAGTCACAAGCGACTTGAGAATGGTCCAGGACGGACCGATACGTCGTCGTCCCTTCAACTTCTAGTGTGGTCTGGTCAACAGTGTGATCACTCTCTGTGTATTGAAAGAGGAGCATCAGAGGTAGAACATTCCTAGATGACAGAGCCAGAGTGCATCGGGGACCGTGTGAAAATCTTGGTCCGGCTTCAGTGGAGCCTCAGGAAACCCTTGTGTGTTCAGTAGAACTCTAGGTTGCATTCCATTTACCATGTCGTAGCCTGGTTGTCTGGGGTTGTGTTTGTGTGGCGAATACTCACCGCATAGGTTCGTTCGAATCCTCATCACGGCTCCTATGGATGTTCTCACTGATATATCACTTAATCTCTGCGCTACAGAAAAAGTAAACATATAAAAACAGAAGCCACATACAAAATGCAGTCAAATCACACCATAGAACGAAAAAGCAATGTAGAAGATTTGGGTATACTCATGTCAGAAGACGTTACCTTTAAAAACAAATGAAGCAGCCATCACAAGTACAAGTAAAATGACAGGTTGGAATGCTGTTACACAATGACAGCCCCTTTCAAAGGTGGAGAAATTGCTGACCTGGAGTGTGCAAAGATCCTTTACTGCTAGAATCCATCCAGTAAAACATCTAAACTATTTGGGACCACTAAAATGCCTAAATTGTATTCTCTAGAGCACAGACGGAAAGAACAGAATGATTTACACATGGAAATATTAGAGGGACTGGTCCCAATCTGCACTCGGAAATAAGATCACATGAGACCAGAAGGCGTGGCAGGATGTGCNCCCTTGATTTGTAAAGCATTTCTAGTTTGACTAAGTCGTACTCTTGGAATATCAAATAGGTATTTGTTCTGGCGTGGTGCTCATGGGTTCTGTTATAACCTTCTAGGAAGCTTTTAAGGTCAGGATTAACATTACAGTTCAGCATTTTATATATATAAAATACACATGAGAGGATGTGCAATGACTGTAGTGTAGTCATAGTATAGCCTCAGTATTTCATTCATTTCTTTGTTGTCATCTGTGAAGGTTCCACCATCTGTGTGCAAGGGCCCAGTGCAGGATGTAGTTTTTGTTCTAGAGTTGGCATAGGAGAAAAGTATTTTGGATTCCTCTCTCTTCCATTGAGGACTTTTGCCGTCTTTACCTCTCCTGAATTTTATACGAATCTTGCAGCTTTAGCTTGATTATTTCTATTTCCCTACATAGCCTTCTTTGTCATTCTTGGGATAGAGTGGAGGGTTCAAGTTATTCTGCAATATGCATCCTTTGCTTATAGAGGAACACCATTCTCATTCCAGTCTGCCCCTTTTTCTCTCTTTTTTTTTTCTGTGGGGAGCCCCATTGGTTCTCTGGAGCTATTGGACTGATATTAGCTAATATTAGTACAGTATGTGGCTTCAGTCATATGGAATTGTCATGCCTACCAGGGACTACTAGCCAGAACGTGGTCCCCTCAGAGAGGCACAGGGAGCAATGGCCTATGAAACTCTCATGAATGAAAATACAATATTCATGTCTTCCATCGACCAGGGTTGAGCAGCCAGGAAGGTAGGCGCTCCAAAAGAGACCCCTCCTGGTAGAAAAATTGCAACCTGAGATTGAACAAATGCTAGAAATTTCCTCAATACACATGTCGGCTGTCTAGTGGGTATGAGTCCTGTGGTCTTCCAAAGAGTACATGCAGCTGCATATGGAACTATCACTTGCCCATATCTTTAGCAGCATCAGAGAAAACATGTGGTCTTCAAGTGATGCATAAGGGACACTGCCCAAGAATACCTGAAAGATGGAACTCCCTTCTGACCACTAAAGAGGCTGGGTTGGACAGATGTCATACCAAACCGACAGGGAAAGAGAGAGCTGTCAGCTAGCCAGGATGAGTCAGGAATTTCATACTGAAGTTAGTATGCAGCAACAGACTCAAACATGAGTGAAGCCAGGACCATTAAGGAAGTGAGGTCTGAATCCTGCAGGAGGAACCGAAAAAGATCCACCCATGTCACAGAAGGCTTAATGCAGATGATGGAAACCTCAGGATATAAGATAACTCTTTCAAACCAGGGGAAAGCAGCCGAGTAATCAAGCTCATACATCAAAGGGAGGTTGGTAGGAAAAATCCTCCATCTGATGAGGGTCTGGAGCAAAAAATCCTCATCAGATGGAGGTAAAGTCCAGGAGCAGTTGAAGGGCACCCATGGACCCTCCTTGTGCTTCCCTGCCTCCCCAGCCCAAGAGGCTAGCCATCAGGGTAAAGGTGTACTCTGCATCTGATGCTTGCAACAGGAAGACATCGTCCCAAGAAGAGGAATCGGAGCTGGGGATTGGTTGTGAAGGCGAAGGCTTTGTATTCCCGGCAGGAAAGGACAGCTCACTTGCCTCTACCATTTAAGTGGATGAGGACACCCCAAAAGGAGGCTAGGCTACCTCCAAAGCTAGACGAACCCACTCTGAACCCCTCTGATAGTTCAAAGCCGGTACCAGGGGGAAAGACCAGATGCTGGGCAAACCACACCAGAAGGAAAAGAAGAGGAGGGGGTGGACTTTGCTGAGGTGGAACATGCCAACTCTTTATTTATTTATTTATTTATTTATTCATATACAAGAAGGTACATTGGGAATGTGAGAATATATAATATGGTAATTACAATCTTGTAAAGCCACTAGTACGCGCAGCGTTTCGGGCAGGTCCTTAATCTAAGAAAATTTTTAGTAGGTAAATACTAGCAAAAATTATAAAAAAGAAATGATAACAGTTACATGGCAAAAGAAAAAAGAAAAAAAAGATGAGAGAAAATTGTAGGTACAGTATAATAAAGCACTTAGGTAGCTAAGATTGATTGCAATGAAAGCTTGAATGGTAGTTGACAAAATTTGGTAGGCACAATACAGCAAATGGCTAGCACATAAAGGAAGACAGCAATGAACACAATGATAAGGTTGTTTGGGTTAAATACATAAGAATTAGGAGATTGGGTAACACTAGATACAGAGCAAAAATAAAGCTCAGTGTAGGAAACTAAGAAGATGAAATTAAGTACTTTTTGGTTTTGTTTTTAAATAAGGCAAAAGTTTTACAGTTTTTCAATTCACTAGGGAGTGAGTTCCATAGACTAGGTCCCTTAATTTGCATAGAGTGTTTACACAGATTAAGTTTGACCCTGGGGATATCAAAGAGATATTTATTTCTGGTGTGGTGATAATGGGTCCTATTACATCTGTCCAGAGAGAGTTTCAGAGCATGGTTTGCATTTAAGAACAGGGTTTTGTAGATGTAGTTGACACAAGAGAATGTGTGGAGGGAGTTAATATTTAGCAAGTTTAGGGATTTAAACAAGGGAGCTGAGTGTTGTCTGAAAGCAGAGTTAGTTATTATTCTGATAGCAGATTTTTGCTGGGTGATGATGGGCTTAAGGTGGTTTGCAGTGGTAGACCCCCATGCACAGATACCATAATTAAGATAGGGGTAGATTAGAGCATAATAGAGAGAGAGGAGAGCAGAGTTAGGAACATAATATCTGATTTTGGAGAGTATACCAACTGTCTTAGAGACTTTCTTAGTTATGTGTTGAATGTGGGTGCTGAAGTTGAGTCTCTTGTCTAGGAATAGGCCAAGAAACTTGCCATCATTTTTATTACTGATGTTAATGTTGTCTATCTGTAGCTGAATTGCATTTGATGATTTGCTTCCAAATAAGATGTAGTAAGTCTTTTCGATGTTTAATGTTAGTTTGTTAGTTGACATCCTACTTGGCCCTCTCCTCTTTCTCATCTACATTAATGACCTTCCAAATGCCTCCCAACACCTTAGACCAATTCTATTTGCTGACGACACAACCTTCATTTACTCCAGTCCTGACCCCCTTGCTCTAAATGCCACAGTAAATACCGAGCTTAATAAAGTCCATCTTTGGCTAACTGCCAACAAACTCACCCTTAACATTGACAAAACTTTCTATATTCTGTTTGGCAATAAATCCTCTAACCAAATAAATCTCAAGATTAACAATACCCAAATTTGTAACAAATTAGATGGCAAATTCCTTGGCGTTCTCATTGATCACAAGCTTAATTTCCAGGGACACATTCTAAATATATCAAAAAAAGTTTCAAAAACTGTTGGCATTCTTTCCAAGATCAGATATTATGTACCCCGCCCTGCCCTGGTGACTCTCTATTACTCCCTCATCTATCCATATCTCAACTATGGTATTTGTGCTTGGGGTTCTACTACCCAAAATCATTTACGTCCTCTAATTACTCAACACAAAGCTGCTATTAGGACAATATCCAACTCTGGCCCCAGACATCACTCGGTACCCCTACTCAAATCTCTCAATATGTTAGATATTAAGTCACTGCACATTCTCTCATGTGTATTATACATATATAAAACGCTGAACTGTAATGCCAATCCTGACCTCAAAAGCTTCATTGAAAGCTGTAACAGAACCCATGAGCACCACACCAGAAATAAATACAGTTTTGATATTCCAAGAGTACGACTTAACCAAACTAGAAATGCTCTACAAATCAAGGGACCCAGAATGTGGAATGACCTTCCCAACCATGTTAAAGACTGTACCTCTCTCAACCAGTTTAAGATTAAAACTAAACACTACCTGTTAAACTCCCTGTAACCTACCTTACCCCTCTATTGTCAACCCATGTCTTATTTTTTTTTTTTTATTTTTTTTTTTTTTTTATTTTTTTTTTTTTTCTTATTCAACGCTGTTTGTCTACATATTGTATTTGTGCTGCTTTTCAGTCATGTTCCCCCCCTTTTTTTGTACCTTTATTTGTATCTGTTCTCAAAACATTTTATTCTTTTTGTTCAATTAGCATTAAGTTTTAGATATTAATGTTTTCTTGCCCGAAACGCATTGCGTAATAGTGGCTTTAGGCATTGTATGTACTAGCTCTATCTATAAATCGATCAACTTATGTAAAATCTCTCTATGTATGTACCTTTCCTGAATAAACATATTTATTTATTTATTTATTTATTTATCCATAAGTGGACTTTTTTAATTCATTATTCACAACATTATTTAGTGTATGTGGGTTGAGGTCTGAATAGATAAGAGTAGTATCGTCAGCAAACAATATAGGTTTGAGAATATTAGAGACATTAGGCAGATCGTTTATATATATAAGAAATAGAAGAGGTCCTAAGATACTGCCTGTGGCACTCCAACGGTAATTGGTAGAGTGGAAGAAGTTGTTTCATTGATAGTTACATATTGGTGTCTGTCACTAAGATAGGATCGGATGTAGTCAAGGGCAAGGCCTCGGATTCCATAATGCTGGAGTTTAAGTAAGAGGTAGTTGTGATTAACAGTATCAAAGGCTTTTCTTAGGTCAATGAAGAGTCCAATCGGAAACTCATTTTTGTCAAGTGCTGAGTAGATTACGTCAAGGAGACTAATGATTGCATCCTTCCAAATCCATGTCCTTAAACACACAGGGATCACCTTCAGGGCATAAAATTTAGTAAAATACCACAAAACCTAATTGCAGAAAAATGAAGCCCATAAAGTAGCTTGATAAGCTTCTAGTCTTGAGGCAAGCTCAGCGAAATAGAGGCCTAACGAGCACAAGCATCACAGGTATTGGAGTCGAAGGTGCCTCAGACCCAACTGGCAGTACTGTATGGCACACACACACACACAGAATGACTGTCGGCATATAGGAAGGCTGATGAGCACCCTTCAAACTTGTGTGTAGCAAGTGCGTGCTTGTCGGGTCAGTCTATAATAAACTGTAGACCCACTGGGGAGTTACCAAGGTCTAAAGACAAATAACCCAGCAGGACACCTAGGCACTAGTGACACACACTCTGAAAGAAGACACTGAACACAGCCTATAGATAAACTTGGCTATGAAAGATGTCTGTAGGGTGCAGTACAAACAAGTGCACATACCGCATCATGCCCCAATTCACAATTAAACAGCCATAGGGCCTCGGAGCAGAGTCAACAATTCTGCATTACCCAGGGGGAGGCTCTCCACCTTGGTGGCCTGGCATTTCAGGGGGGAACTCTCAAATACACCAGAGAAGTAACAGTTGAGGGGGTAACACTTAACGAGTGCCTAGAGAAGGGTCATACTAGACACGTGCAGCTCATAGTGAATAATAAGAGCAAGTCCACACAAGAAGTGCATCAGAGAAACGCTCACCCATGAAGCAAATACTAAGGATTTTGTAACATTGAACATGGAAATGCTTCCCAAAGGACAAAGTGTAAAGAATGGGCAGCACTTGGTTAAGAAAGAAGCGGTGATCACTCTGAAGAGGTGATCCAGGAAGATCTACACAGGCAGCAGTTGTATGGTGTACATATCTCAAGAAGCACATCAGTAAACTGGGCAACCCCCAGAAACACCATATTCAACATATTCCAATAAGCTGAACTGAAGATTTTTAAGTACAGTATAGTCAAGCATGGCAAGTTTTTCTTCTAATCTTTGTTGCCTTCAGTGTAACATTTATGCACCTTATTTCCACACTGTAATATTCTTAATATAAGTTGACCAAACCACACACTAGAAAGTGAAGAGACGACCATGTTTCAGTCCGTCCTGGACCATTATCAAGTCAATTGTTATAGTGACAACAACAGTCGACTTGATAATGGTCCCGGGCGGACCGAAACGTCGTCGTCTCTTCACTTTCTAGTGTGTGGTTTGGTCAACATTTTTCAACCTTGTTATTGTGACTCCTCATCTGCATTCTTAATTTAAATTGGTTATACGAGTCCTTTACAATCAAATTACTGTATATTCAAGATGATATTGAGACCAGATCTTATATAGCAGTGTATTTTAAAAACAGTTCTGATGTGCAAACCTCCTGTCCGCATCGCTCATGGCTCGGTGCAGGTCATAGAACATGAAAACATTTTGCTTGGATCTAAACATCATAGCTACAATGCAGCAGACCACTTCCCAGAGGGCAGTGTAGCCGAGTACTCATGCGACACAGGATATTGGCTCCATTCGTCGTCCCGTGTGAGGCGCACTTGCCACCGAGGAGTATGGGCTGGAGACCTGCCTCAGTGTGGTATGTTTTGTGGACCTTGTTAATTTAAGGAATTCTGATTTTAAAGTTAGATTTAAATAATAAGACTGTTCAATTCATAAGCTATTTGAATGGGTCAAGTTTAAAAATCTTGTAGATTCAGTCTCAGTAGGTTTCTGAGGGAAGGGGACCATTTGTGGCTTCCTGAAGCTACTATAGTGATATAGTGCCAAACTACTAGATGCCATCAGTCACGGAGATATTATCCTACCAGGGACCACAAGCCAGAACCTGGCCCACTCGGAGAGGTGCAGAGAGCAGTGGCACTATGAAACATTTAATGTAAATTGATATATTGATGTGCTGTCAATATGCTGTATTGTGCTTATTAATCTTTGTTAAATTACCAATCAAGCTGTCAGTGCAATCAATCAGAGCTATTGATATATTCTAATATACCTACTAATCTCTCTCCTCTCATTTTTTTTCTTGCAATTTACCTGTTATCACTTTTAAATTTTGCTAGAATTTACCTCCTTAAAATTCTGTTAGATTAAGGACCTGCATGAAACGCTGCACGTACTAGTGGCTTTGCAAGAATGTTAATACCATGCTATGTATCCTCACAAACCCAATGTACCTTTTTGAATATATAAAAATAAATAATATTAGTATATTTTGGTAGCAGTCTTTCTTGTAAACATATATTATTAAATATGACCGAAAAAGTAAGATTAATAATTCTAACACGAATTTTCTCAATATTTCTTATGTTTCTTTTCACTGTCGATGGTAATTGAAAAATCAATTCTCCAAAATTAATTTTTATTTCTAGTCTGACGCGACACTTGAATGCGTTTCGTAATAACTTATTACATTTTCAAAGACTTTAGTTTACACACACACAACTATAACCTGCAAACACAAAACAGAGTTCTACTATGCTATGATTTAAACAGCTTTCATCTTATATACCCGCATTTTGGGTGAGGTGATATGTTACAACAGTTTTGGATGAGGTGAACAAAACTTTCAACACAAGACAGAACACGAAACAATGAGTATAAATTGGGTAAATTAAAGGAAGAATGGCAGTACTGTAACTGCAAAGGGCCTATTGGCCCATATTTCTTGATGCTTCTATATTGGTGCGGAGTCTTGAAGTGGGTAGAATATAGTTGTGCATTAATGCACAACTATATTCTACCCACTTCAAGACTCCAAGCTTGGGGCCTTCTTCCACAAGTCGCCTTGGGAGCTACTTCCGTTGTGTCATTTACTGCTTGGTACTTGTCCGCTCTTGGAGTCAGCAGGTAGGGTAAGGGGTGTTTCTTGCTCCTCCGTTTGTCTCTAAGTTGGGGATAGTATTCGTCACTGGTAGGGGCACAAGGTATTTACGTAGCTAGTTTTCACCTCTCATAGCGGCTGGCTCTGCATCCTTTAGGTACACTGCCCTCGTGCATTTTTTTTTTGTTTCTTTGTTCCTTGCATTGGTGGGAGGGGGGTCTGCCCTTGGGTTTGTGTTACACCCTCTATATTAATATTGGTGGTACCCCCACTAGGCCCCTGTGAGCGTACACGTCCCGGGGGTGCAGTCTTAGAAGTTTGTTTGGTAATATTGGGAGCCGGTTAGTAGTACCCTGTCTGGGCTTGCCTTAGTAGAGATTGAAAAGCTAAGGGCTCTGGGAAACCCCACAGGGGCACATGGGTCCATTAGATGTGACCCCTGAGTCCTCCCCCCCCCCTCACTTTTTGCGAGTTTGAGAGTTGCTCTGTCCCCTTGTCTCAGGATGACCCACTGTTTTTGCCTCCATCCAGCTGCCTGTTGGGTTGACCTAGTTCACCTTTGACCCAGAGTCCTGCAAGTTGTTGCTTGTTAATGACTCTGTTCACCCAGTCTGCGGATGAACATTGTGGGCTACCCTCCCCAAATGCAGGGAGGGAACAGCTCGGACCTTGGGCATCCTGAGCATGGCCTGGGTACAGGATGGTACATTGGGGGTTAAGAGAGTACATAGCATTGATGATTGCATTCTTTTAGGGGCCTTGGCATGTGCGTGGCATTTTAGGTAGTTCCATGATCTAACAGATAAATTTGAGTACAAATTATTGACACGGTAAACAACGATTAGTTTCTATACGTTAATGGCAGTATACTATAATGACAAAGATTACTAGGTACATTAAGGTACATTATCTTAATGTAACCCTTACTATGTCCGTATTTCTTGTTTATTTCTTGTTTATCGTTACACTGTGGGGGCTTGGCCCCGATTTTCATTCAGCGACTGAATCTTTTCTTGACTGGTGACTCGTTTATTGCCAGTCATTCATTGCAATCTAGCCGCTCATTCATTGACAGTCATTCAATGCCTGACTGACCCATTTTATTTACCGTGGCGTCATTCTGTATATGTAATAATTCTTATACATTACGTTTCCACTTGCTACCTATGTCATATTACTTCATTATGTTGAATGTACTCTCTTGTCCCTAGTTAACAGTACTTGGACCATATTTACGGTCATTTAATTGCATATTTGCTTACTTCATACCTCTCTTATACACCTTGTTGTGTTTATTAATGTGCATATTGGCTATAATAATAATAAGAATAGTGCTAGGCTCGACTATTTACATGTTCATATCCCTGATCCTGCACAGTGCCAGTGTTTAGTTAGAGATCTGTGTTATTTCATCTTCTCCTTGTATGATATTACGAGCTGATCTGTTGAAACGTCAGCAGGTGGAAGTAGATCTCGTATCAACCGCTTTATATTACTGGCATCATATTTATGAGGGGCCCCCCAGAGAGGAGTGTTTTGTTACATGCGGCACTGTATGCGTATATATTAGTTACATATATTTTGTTTTTGTAGGGACACAGGAATTGATGTTTTCTCATATCACTTTCAGTGAGTCAAGGTTGCATGGCACCGGAGCCGGTGATGAATGGGTACTACATAGAGGTGACAGGTTCATCTGACTTGCAATATCCACCAGGAGCCACTCAGCAGTTTGTGTGTCACACTGGCTATGTGCTACACGGACCCGATCTCTTCGTTTGTAAGAAGGCCGGTGAGTGGGTCCCACGAAGAGAACCACGATGTGAACCATCGAAACAGCTCATTGGTTAGTGTTTCTTGAGACTCATTTTTAAGTAATGTATATTTAAGATGATGATGATGCACATTATTACATCTGTAGTTTTCAAAGCACTAATTTTTATAATATGTGTAAAGTGTCTTGGTTCATGTTACCACTTTGCATCGTATAGTACAGTATATGGATGTGTGTCGGCCTCTCGGAAACATGAGTGCATTTTGTGTTGCAAATACCGCTATTATATTGCCCGTAAATTATATGGCATAACAATTATGATCTTTGTCCGATACCTTAACCTAGTGTCACATGAAAATTTTACTATATTTTTAGGCTCAGAACTATGTGCTGTGCCACCTGAAGTTGTGCATAGTGTCCAGAAGCTTGTGCGTGGGGTGGTGACCGCTCGTGGCGTTGTTCACGGGACAACAGTGGCATACAGGTGTCATGCTGGCTACAGGAATGTGTTGGCCCCATGTGTGGCCCATTCCCTCACCTGCCATGAAGGACAGTGGCACGGCACTTCTCCTGAATGTGGTTAGTTGGAAGGGATGCACGTGTGAATGATGTGGCAAGAAACATAGTAAAGAAAGGTATTGATAGCATAAAATAGGTTGTTAAAGATGATTGACTAAAGGGCATTGAATTTATAAAATACAAAAGGTGCTTGAATATATTGATTGTACATGTTTTGAAAATTTTAAATTTTAATTTAAAGGAACTTCAATTTTTTAATATATCCTGTAAATGGCCCTAAATTTATTTAATATAAATGACCCAAAATTGATTGAATATAAGGGATCTTGAATTTGCTGAATACACAGAATGTATGAGTTCATTTGAATATAATTGACCTTAGGCTGTTACTATGGATTCAAAATAGGATATGCAAGATAGGCCGACACTGTAATTACCTAAGTGTAGTTACAGGATGAGATCTACATTCTCATGCTTATACTATAATCTTTCTCATGACCATTATGAGGCCCTCTCGTTTGTCATCTAGTTCTTCCTTTGTCCATGTGTTGCTTGCTGGTGGGCTGTAGGCAGTTACGATTATCAGTTTATCATCCTGATTTCCAGACCTGCAATGCCAGCATGTCAACTTCTTGAGGGTTTTCAGTTATTAACTCTCTTATCTTCAGGTGTACTTTCACCATCACAGCCACTCCTTCCCCCTTCCTATTTTTCCTGTCACGTCTCCAAACTGAGTAGCCCCTTGGGAATACGACCTCGTTTAAAATATTTTCTTCAAGTTTCATCTTTGTTAGTGCGACAATATCTGGGACCTTATGCTGAATTATATCTTTTACCTCCAATATTTTATATCTCTCCATCTATGTTGGTATATATAATTTTCAGGAACATGTTCCCATTCCATTTGCTCTTTATGTCCACTTCCTCTAAGGATTTTTTGCTTTTTTTGTTGCCGTGTGTTGCACCTTCTCCAGAGCAGCTATGTCTTTCTGAAGATGAGGTCTCCATGCCTGGATGCAATAATCCAGGTGGGGGTGCACCAGAGTACACTTGAATACAGTAGTCATTCAATTGTACAATACAGTACAATTGATTGACTAGGCTAAAGTATGTTGATACTTTAACTTGAGAATGGTCCAGGACGCACCAAAACGTCGTCGTCCCTTCACCTTCTAGTGTGTGGTCTGGTCAACAATTGATTGACTACTTTCTTTTCCCTGAAGGTAAAGGTATGCTTGATTATTCCCGAGGTTTGGTTCACTTTTTTTACTGCTGCTCCCACTTGTTGTGCAACTTTTAGTGAGTGATGGATTCTGATTCCAAGGTCCTTTTCTTCATCTATCTGTTGTAAGGTAGTGTTGTCAATTTTGTAGTTGTAACGTGGATTGTTATACCCCACGTGTAAGATCTTGCATTTATTGACATTAAAGAGCATTTCCAGTCATCTGACCATTTATGGAGTTCATGCAGATCTCTGTAAGGTCTCAATATCACTTTCACTTCCAACTTTACCATAGATCTTAGTGTCATCTGCAAATTTGATGATGTGATATGTAATGTTCTTATCTATGTCATTGATGTATACTTATTTCTTGTCTCTTAGTTACTTTTCAAATTCCCTATGTTTTCATGTATTCTGGGACACCACTTACAGCCCCTCACCCTGTTCCCAATACTTCAGCAATTGAATTTATCCTGGAGCCTGCAGCAGTGTGACTCCTGCCTCCTGGTGCTCTCCCTATGTCATAGTGCCCACAGTGTTGGGCACTCTGCATATCAACTTGTGAAAGAACAAAAATGTTTCTCACACTCAAATGTCTTCCAAGTGTCCTGTGTGGTCATTCCTTCAGGCCATGTTAATTCCATTACATTATTTCATGTAGTTCCCAATGAATCGCCTCACTAAACCTGCATTCATACCATGCAACCTTGTAGGGGGCTTGTCAGTCCTGCTACTGGTTGGCAGTCAATCTTTTCCTCTGCTTAGCTGCCTTTTGAGTCTATGACATATATGAAGAGAAATCTTGTTCCTTGTGAGTTTTCTCTCCATTCTATCTCAGCCTTCCTCTTCTTTGTGTTGATCCAGTATCTGGTTAATGTTCCCAGGCCTCGTCATGCCGGTCTCACCTTGGGTCGTATCTCTGGGCCTGGGAAGTTGTCTTCATTCTGAGTACTTGCAGTTTTCCTCCTCCTTGGTGAGTCCTTCTCTTTCTTCTCCATGGGTAGTTAGCTTCAGGAAACCACAGGGGGGGTTTCCCCTCAGAAACTCAGTGTTGGATGTAATAGAATGCCTCTTTCTGGGTGAGTCTCAGTGGCTCCCTGTCTCCCTCCTTTCCTTCCAGGTCATCAGTTCAGGCATTTCCTTTACTCCAGAACTGGCTTCAAGCCCAATGGGTATCAGAAGCCCCAACTTCCACCCCCTTTTAAGTAATGGGGAAGATAGTGCTAACAGCTCATGCTTGTTAAAGAAATTTGATTATTTGTTTATATTGTTTGCGGAATTTTGTTTGGCGGTTTTGAGGCTTCGGTCTCTCTTAAATCCAGTAATGGTCTGTATGGTTTGCTGTTCCTGGATGCTTTCCCAGTAGGGTGACAGTGTCACCTGCTCTCTGCACCTCTGGTGGAGCCAGGTTCTGGCTCTAGTCCCTGGAAGGCCAAACAAACTCCATGGCTGATGTGACCTATTAGTTGGGAGCCATCTAAAAAAGAAAGCTTCATAGAGCCACTGGAGCTCACCCAGAATGAGGTGTTCTATTACATTCAGTGCTGGGTTTTTGTGGGCTAACAGGGTTTTGATGGTCCATTTGTTAGTCCATGTTCCTGGGCCCAGTTAGCCTGTTGACTCTTGCTTTGCCTTAGTGTCTACCATCTCTCTTCTTCCCTGGTAAATCCTTATGTTTCTTCTCTATGATTAGTCAGCTTTGGAGAACCATAAGAGATTTTTCCAGACATCCAGTCTTGACTGTAATGAAATGCCTCTTTCTGGATAAGTCCCAGTGACTCCTTGACTCCCTCCCAAGCAGATACATTGGTTAATGGTTGTTACATCTGCTGCAGAAATGACTTAGGAGGTTTGGAGGAGGTCTGGATCTCCTGGCTCCTGATGATGGTGGTTTGGTACAAATGAGCTCAAACTAGTTTCAATCGTTTATTACATAGTTTGGGGAGTTCATTCGGCAGTTTTGAGGCTTCACTTCTGTTGAACCCAGCCGTAATCTGCATTGCTTTGTTATATTGGATGCTTTCCCAGCGGGGTGAGTGTGTCACCTGCTCTCTTCATCTCTGTGAAGGGGCTAGGATCTGGTTCTTGTCCCCGGTAGGCCAAAGAAAATTCTGTGACTTATGTGACCTGGTAATTGGGATCAATTTTAGCAAGATAGCTTCAGGGAACCAACAGGGGCTCATCCTGGAAGCGGCATTACTGTCATTGCTGGTTTTTGTGTATATTTACTTTAAAGTACTTTAATTCACTTATCTGATGAACAGAGGAATTCAGCAGCTGCGTGGCTCCCCCAAACATCGCACACGGTTTTATGTACAATGGAGCGGCATCTTCATACCCCTCTTCATTCAAAGGTAAGCTCTTACAGTTTTATTCAACTTCTTTAGCTAATGTTCTTTCACTCCATTATAATATTTCTTTCTCTTACATAGTGTTATGTATGAATCATCTGTAAGAATACTCATACCATTTTGAGCAGGTCTTAATTTCCCTGGAATACGACCCGCCAAATTGTTTAACAACCAGATACCCATTCACTGTTGGATGAACAGAGGCGTACAGTTCAGGATTGGCAACTAGTCAATCCTTCCGAGCAGGATACTAAGATACTAAGCCAGGGTAAATTGCTCACGAAGCATGGGACGAGTGTGTTACCACTGCCCCACGGGAACTGCGCAGTGGTATATAAAAGGGAAAGTTTCCAATGGATAAAGGAGTACCTAAACAGCAGAAGACAGCAAGTCATTGTGAGGGGAAAGGTCTCAGAATGGCAAGATATCACTAGTGGAGTATCACACGGTTTAGTCCTGGATCTATCCTGTCCTGATATATGTAAATGATCTCCCAGAGAGAATAGTCTCATTCCTCTCAATGTTTGCTGATGATGAATAATTATGAGGAGGATTAAAACCGAGGAAGATATCAAGAGGTTGCAAGATGACCTAGACAAACTGAAGGAATGGTCCAACAAATGGCTTCTAAGTTTAACTCAAGTAAAGTAAAGTGATGAAGCTAGGTGGAGGGAGCAAGAGCCAGACACAGGGTACCGAATGGGAGATGAAGGTCTCACAAACGGAAAAAGATCTAGGAGATGATATCACACTGAACCTGTCTTCTGAAGCCCATCAAAAGGATATCATCAGTGGCATATGGGAGACTGGCTAACATCAGAACTACCTTCAGAAATTTGTGTAAGGAATCTTTGAGCCTTGTGTACCATACTTGTGAGAACATC
>WNGS01028583.1:1271798-1292029 GCA_020271785.1 Procambarus virginalis | reverse complement strand
ATCCTGGAGTATGCAGCACCAACATTAAGTTCATACCTTGTCAAGCATAAGACGAAGCTAGAGAAGGGTCAGGTGTACTCCATACACAGTATGCCACTAGACTAGTTCTGGAACTAAGAGGTATGAGTTACGAGGAAAGGCTGTGGGAATTGTACCTCACGTCGCTGGAAGACAGAATAGTTCAGGAGACATGATTACCACATTCAATATTCTTAGGGTAATTGACAGGGTAGATAAAGACATATTAATTAATATGGGTAGGACTCACACCAGGGAACACAAGTGGAAATGTAGTATCCAATTGAGCCACAGAGACATTAGAAAGAACGTTTTCAGTGTCAGAGTAATTAACAGATGGAATGCATTAGGCAGTGATGTGGTGGAGGCGGACTCCATACACAGTTTTAAGTGTAGCTATGATAGAGCCCAGTAAACCCAGGAACTGTTCACCAGTTGATTAACAGTCGAGTGGTGGGACCAAAGAGCCTAAGCTTAACCCCCATAGGAGAGCACATCCTCTTAAATACTGTTGCAGGTGTATCATCTATAAGAATACTGCCTCGTACATAGTGTTGTACCATCTATAATAATAAAGTAAGTTACATTGTCACTCTTACCAAGATTCTCGACCAATATTAAGGAAGGTTCGGGGCCACCATTAAACAAATACCAGGTAACCAGAATTAGTCCATAGTAACACCGATGTATTTACTGTATTTATAAATTATCACACAGCCCTCAGAGGTGGATACGACCGACGACGAGTGTGAACATGCTGGCTCACTAGGGCTAGGCCTAGCATCTCGCCCTATGCCTCCTCGCCCTCACTCGAACCCAATTTGTGCCAAGACCACACAGTTCATGTGCTCCCTTGCAAGATATTGATGTTTTGCTTGACGATTATGAAGAAGGGAAATCATTTTCCGGTTTTAGTGACTTAGAATCGGAAAACAGTTTCGCAAGTGCAAGTGGAGGAGTGTGTGGTGTTGCCAAGCGACAATTTGTCGCATCAGCAGCATCTGGCCAAGCCATGCGGCACCGCATGGCACCACATGAACAAAGACCCTCAACATCGAGGAATTTTCCATCACCGTCCCTGCCCGCCCCTACTGTTCCTAGACCTGCTTCAGCTCCTGGTCCACGGTTTTCTCGTCGTGGTGCCGCTATTCGCTCTCGAAAGACACCCAGTGTTTTTGTGTGGAGTGATGGGACAGATTTTGTTCCACAAATTCCTGTTTTTGATAATTCGGATGTTGGAATTACAGACATTTTCCCTGATAAAGGTACAGATATGTGTGAAATGGACTATTTTACTGCATATTTTGATGAGTCACTAATGGAATATATTGTTCATGAAACGAACAAATATGCAATTGATCTCATTGATGAGGAGGAGTTATCCGATTATTCGCGTTTGCAGCAATGGAAAGATACGACTGTAGGTGAAATGTATGTGTTATTGGCACTGTATGTTGATGAAACATTGTGTCAAACACGTAATCGACCATTATTGGAGCAAAGACCATACTGTTCCAACACTGATGTTCGGCAAATATATGTCTCGAGACAGATTTGCGATAATCCTCAGGTGTCTTCACTTTGCAAATGATGAAGACTGGAATGATGATGATAGGCTTTCGAATGTAAGGCACGTCCTGAATGAACTTATCGGAAAGTACAGGGATTTCTACGTACAAGCTCAGAAGCTAGTGATTGACAAATCCCTTGTGCTTTTCAAAGGACGTCTTGCCTTCAAGCAATATATTCCCTCCAGACCCCACCGATTTGGATTGAAATTCTTTGTACTCTGTGACTGTGAAACAGGAATTGTGTTACACATGATAATGTATACGGGTACAAATGTAGACATTCCTGCTAATGACCAACATGGCTTCTCAGGTAGTGTTGTGAAGTCACTGCTTGGACCATATCTGAACAAGGGCCTCATATTATACACAGATAACTATTATACCAGTCCCTTGCTAACTAGGTTCTTGCTTGATAATAGAACTGGAGTGTGTGGCACGGTGAAGGCAAAACGAAGGGAAATGCCAATGTTTCACACTGCTATGCAGGTTGGTGATTGCGAGCTCAGAAAAACAGGTGGTATACTTTCAGTGCGGTGGAAAGACAGGCGTGAAGTGAACATGTTGACCACCATTCACGCTGGAATAATGCTGGACATTGATCGATAAAATTGATAGGGAAGAAGATAAGTGTGCACTTTAATTGTACTAGTAAGTGCAATTAAATTTTTTTATTATTTTTCCCGTGCTCAGGAACACAAATACAGTACAGAGATTAAAAAGAAAAAAAAATTTGGATTTTTTTTTTGTTGTGCCTGTGGGTGTTAATCCCATTTGGACCCCTAGCGGTTTGAGGGTTAAGAAGCACATCAACAAACTGGAAAAGGTGCAAAGACATGCTACTAAGTGGCCCCCAGAACTTAAGGGCAAGAGCTATGAAGAGAGGTTAGAGGCATTAAATATGCCAAATCTAGAATACAGAAGATAAAGAGGTGATATGATCACTACATACAAAATAGTAACAGGAATCGATACAAGTGAAAGGGGAGAATTCCTGAGACCTGGAACTTCAAGAACAAGAGGTCTTAGATTTAAACTAACTAAACACAGATGCCGAAGAAATATTAGAAAATTCATTTTCGCAAACAGAGTTTTTTTTTTTTTTTTTTTTTTTTTTTTTTTTTTTTTTTTTTTTTTTTTTTTTTTTTTTTTTTTTTTTACCACAGACGTGGCCACACATTAACAATGCTAACTAGCATATATACATTTTCTTCTGTCCTCCATAGACAGGGTTAAACATATAGTTCAAGGGTTTATTGAACAATCAACCACTGAAGGTGAGTCGGTGCTTTTAAAAATGCTAAGCTAACCTATATACGTAAATACATAGATACACAGATTTATGTATGCCTTACATAAAGTGTTCGATGTGTCATCTACACAGTGTCATTAATGTACATTTACAAAGGTGAAATGTAATTCTGATCAGCTTCCATATATACTTTATACCCATACATACACATACACACACATATACATATATACACACATGCATTCACAGACATTTATCTCATTTACTCTGACAGGGTGAGATAGCTGATAAAGAAACTAGTGTGCAATTAAGCACTTAATCACTGAAGGCGATTAAGGTGCTTTTACAAGCTCAGGTTATATAGTTACATCACATACATTGTATAATTAATCTATTACATGGTCAATCTTGGGTACAAGTCCAATATATCATCAAGTGTTCCAGTACTCATATAGTAATTACAAAGTTCAGCATACCTTAGCCCAGGGGGGCGAAAGTCAGCCAGTATGGGACATTCTACAATATAATGTTCAAGAGAGTGCATGTTTTCTCTTTCACAAAGTTGACACATTGTGTACTCGACATTTGGGTTTTGAGAAAGCTGCCAGATACGTCTATATCCCAGGCGTATTCTGGCCACTATAACATCACATTGCCGGGTTCTTGTTCTATTAGTCCCATATGTGAATGTTTCCTCACGATAGCAAACAGAGTGGTAGACGGTTGGAGCAAGTTAGGTGAGAAGGTGGTGGAGGTAAAAACTGTCAGTAGCATCAAAGCATTATATGACAAAGAGTGCTGAGTAGACGGGACACCACGAGCGTAGCTCTCATCCTGTAACTACACTTAGGTAATTACACTTAGGTAATTACACACCCAGGAAGCAGCCCGTAACAGTTGTCTAACTCCCAGGTACCTATTTACTGCTAGATAACCGGGGCATCAGGGTGAAAGAAACTCTGCCCATTTTGTTTTATCGCTGGCGCCGGGAATCGTACCTGGGCCACAGGATTACATGTCCAGTGTGCTATCCACACAGCCACCGGCGCCCCCTCGTTGTGTTAACAATGAAATACAGGTACTGTAATGTATTAATTGCTACAAATCTGTTAGCTTTGAGAGTGAAGACAACATGTCAAGGCCATATGACACGGCTAAGCACTAAGTGGCTAAGAGGTTTTCTGTAATTTCATTAACTTTAGTATATATGGGGAACTAAACTCTCATGAGAGCTACATTAAATAATAAATGTCTGTTCAAAAATCAATTTTGTCTGTCAGTCTTGTGTAATTAGATATCTCCTGAGGGTATATATATATACCTTACACCAGGTTTCACTAGATTAATTATTGTTTTGCTTTTATCTTTTAAAAACTTTGTGTCTATGCATTATATAGAAAATGCCTTTGTACAGTATATTGGTTTGAAAGTTTTAAGACTTGTGTAAGGTGGTACAAAGCCCCCCCATTTCTGGGCCAAATAGTCCTCTCTTAAGCATTGCTTCAAAATTTCCACACTTAGGCTGATGCTTGGGAATAATCCTTGTAGTTTCTGTTGCATATGAGAAAGAACAGTTAAAGATATTCAGTTTGTATTTGGACTGTACATGTCTTGGAACCTTACCATGCATATACTGTACAGTGTAAATGTTCAGTATCGTAACCCCAATAGTTTAAAGTTGCAATATTTTCTGTGGGGAGCCTCTTTGGCTCCCTGGAGCTATTGGAATAATATGCAATACATTAGACTAGGGCATTAGTCAGCGGAGTTCAGCCTACCAGGGACCACGAGCCAGAACCTGGCCCCCTCAGAGAGGCACAGGGAGCAATGGCCCCAGGAAAACCGCCCCTTTGGTTGGGGATTTTCCTTATCTGCCATTAACTGGGGTTAGGCACCCAGAAAGGTGAGCATAACAAAACAGATCCCACATGGTAAGAAAATTGCTTCTGTCGTGCCTACAACATGGTGCGGAAATTCCCAGTGGCGTGGCATTCACCAAAGGGTTCGCATTGCTCGTGGATCGACGCTCCAGCTCCATTCAGACTGCTCCCCAGTAGTTCATTGTCTGAACCGCGGGGGTTCGATGTGGTCATTGACTTTTTGGGGCCGTTCGCTTCGGGTGACCCGTCGGCTGAGTTCTCGGAGTTTGGCTCTCCTGGCGGTTCATATCTGGGGAGTGTTCAACGTCCTGGTGGATGGCCTGTCCCATTTCATTCTCCTGTCCACCGAATGGACGGTTGAAGCCGACTCTTTCTGTTGGCTCTGCCAGACGTTCGGGCGCCAGAAGTGGACCTCTTCATATCGGCCTGGTTGAGGCATCTTCCGGTATATGCTGTGTCCTTCCCCGACTGTGAGGCCATCTGGATCGATGCCTTTCGACCGGACTGGTTGAGGTGGGGTTACCTGTACTTCTTTGCCCCGGTTCTGCTGTTGCTATGGGTCCTGGCATGCTTGCAGACTTGCCAGGGAAGAGTAGTCCTGTTGGCCTCTTGGTGGCCAGCCCAGCCTTGGTTTCAGGCACTGTTTGCTTGATTCCAAATGTGAGGGTCTTCCTGAGGCTCCACCTCTTTCAGCAGATCGGTCCGGTCCGGTACGTGACTGGTTCGATGTTCTCCAATCTTCGCGTCTGGTCTTTTTGGCGCGGGTTTATCACCACTGGTATGGTGATTAGGTGGCTTCGTTGATGGTGTCCCACCTGCGAGTTCGTCTCAGCGGCAGTATGAAGTTTCCTGGCGATCCTTTCGGCACTTCTTGACTCTTTGTAGGTTGTCTTTGATTTATGATAGGGGTGTTTTGTCTGTTTATTTATTTTGTTTTGGGATTCCTACCTTTGTCTGTTTATTTATTTTGTTTTGGGATTCCTACCTTTCTAGGTGCCTGACCTGGTAGATTGCAGACATAGACTGCTTCCAACTATATGGGGGTGTCTATAGGCCATTGCTCTCCATGCCTCTCTGAAGGTGCCAGGTTCTGGCTCGTGGTCCCTTGTAGGCCTAGAACTCCATCGATTGACTGTTGCCACAGTCTGATACATACACATCAGCCTGGTATAGCTCTGGCGAGCCTCCGGGTCTCACCCAGAAAATGTCATTTCATTACATTCAACGCTGGTTTTCTGGGTGGGGAGGGGAGCCCCATCGGCTCCATGGAGCTATCCAGGCTGAATGGATATGTATAACTTTCTGGCATCAGTCTTAAGTGCTTGGAGTTCTTGTCTACCGGGAACCACGAGCCAGAACCTAGCCCCCTAAGAGAGGCATGAGGAGCAATGGCCTATAGAAACCCCCTGTGGTTGAGGAGCATTCTATGTCTGCCATCGACTGGGATAGGCACCCAGAAAGGTAGGCGCCCCAAAACAAACCCCCTATTCTGGTGAAAATATTGATACCGAAAGCCGAAAGAGTGGACAGAACTCCCCAAACAAAATTATCAAACTAGCATGATGTCATCACGTTGCTGTGCCGCCGTCTGCGCAACCCCCCTCCCCTCCCTGGGAGGGGAGAGGGGGAGCCCCTGACCCTTCGCGCCGGCGATCCAACCGGCAACTCTTGGCCGATGTGGTTACTGGCCAGTCGGGTGCCTCTGGCTCCAGTTTTGTTTCAGTTTTGTGCCTTGAGGTGTAGGCTGTCTCTACAGGTGGTGTGTGATCCAGGAGAAATATTCCACTATACTCGGGCTGCATGCATCTAGGGCTCTCTTCCCTAGGTGCCCTGTAAGTACTGCCCTTGGGGCTTGGGGCCACCTTCCACAAGTCACCTTGGGATCTACCTCCGCTGTGTCCTTTACTGCTCCATTCAGACTGCCCTTGGATTCAGCTAGGGTTTTGTTGCCTTGGTTTGTCTCTGAGTAGGAGGTAGTTTTCATCACTGGTAGGGGCACGGGGTACTGCACAGCTAGTTTTCACCAATAACAGTGGCCGGCTCTGTTCTGCTGGGTACATTGTCCTCTTGCAAGGTTTTCTTTAGTTTTTTTTTTTCCTGGTGGAGGGTCTGCCTTTGTGGTCCCCCTTTGCTTTTCTCGGATTTTTATATATATATTTTCTGTTTTGGCGGTACTCCCCGCTTGGCCCCCATGAGTTGACATGTCCCAGGGATTCAGCTTTTAGAAGTTTGTTTGGTAGACTTGGGTGCTGGTTCGCAGTACCCTGCCTGGGCTTCACTTAGCATGTAACCAAGGCTAAGGGCCCTGGGAAACCCCACAGGGGCTACATGGTCCGATGGATGTGACCCCTGAGTCCCCCCCCTCGCATCTTGCGAGTTTGAAGGTTGCTCTGTTACCTTGTCTCAAGGTGACACTCACCGGTTGAGCCTCCGCCATGCTGCCTGTTGAGTCGGTGATTCTTTTGACCCGTGGTCGTGTGACGTGTTTTGTCTGTATGTGCTCCCATTCACCCACGCCATTGATCATGATATGAGGGTGCAGGCAACTATGGCGTTGCATGCTAGGTTTCGGTTGCTGCAACGAGCTAGGTTGGTTGCGGCCCCCGATGCCCCGAGACTGCCCCATTTTGGTTATCGGGGGTCTGGACTTGGGGGGTGGGAGTCGCTTCGGCTCTGGTTTGATCCGTTCCTCCTAGTCCTTCCTCTTCTATTTTGCATAATTCCTTTTCCTTGCTTCCGGCTCCGACCCGTCAGTGTGTTTCGGGGTTGGGGCAGAGTCTGGTTGGGTTGAGACTCGGGCGGTCTCAGGGGTTTTTACTCTTCCGGGGTGGTGGCGGAGGCATTCGAGCCTGTTCCTTCAGCCATGCCGTATGGATCTGACTAGTGGGCTCTCTTCCTTAGTGTTTTGTACGGCTGCCCCGGCTTTTACTTGTAGGGCTGGGGCTTTGTGGGGACGACTCTGCCCCGGGACCTGCAGTAGAGGTTCCCGGGGTTTGGGAGGAGTTGCCTGGGGGGCCTTGGCCCCATTTGCCCCGCTTTGGTTTTTGTACCCTCGGAGCAGGGCTTGCAGTTTCTCAGAGTGGGGTTTTTCCTTCCCCCCTCTGTGTTTGTGTTGGTTTTGGGTCTACCCCTCCCCGGGCTCGGTTCTGTGTCCCTTCGGATTCGTCGGTTCCGTCATTCCTGGGGGTGCTTTTCTCCCCTTTCGTCTCTTTTTCGCAATTGTGTCACATACATGTTCCCTTCGTATCGGGATCCCTGCGTGTACCTTGGTTAGGGGTCTCTTTGGACCATGTGTGCCTCCGTGCATTTGCGCTTGCTTCTCCTTTGTTCGCGGAACTCTTCGATACTTGCAATATTATTGGAACGTCTGTTGACTTCTGGTGAGGCTTCCCTTAAATCCTTTCTCAAACTCGTTGGTCCTCTTCCATGCTTCTTGTCTTCTTTTGATTCTGTTTTTGCATTATTTAGTTTTCACATTGTCTCTTCCTTCCTGTCTCACCTTTCCTATTATTTGTTCCATGCGCCTTTGCTGGCACCCTCCCCGACAGACAGGTGTACGGTTCGGTCCTCAGGCGCGGGGGCTTGGGGGAATTTGTTTTTGTTTTGGGCAGTATACACATGTGTTGGTGTTCCACGTCCTTTCTCGTGGATTCTATGCCGTTCTCGCTCCTCTTATCTCTGGTCATAACCCCCTGGATACTCCGGGTGTTCTGGATGTTATGTGTGGAGTGATCTTCTAGTTCTTTTCTCAGCTTGCGAGTGTGGGGCGGCTTTGAGTGGCGACTCCTCTGCCTCTGTACTGCATGCTCCTCGTCTTCTCCTACTGGGCACGCACCTCTGGACATTCTCCACTAGGAGTGCTCCTGTTACACTTCACGGGGTCGGCTGTGTCGTGACACGGTAGTGTGTTTGTTCTGCAGGTGAGATTGTACTGTCTGGCGACTCTGTCGGCCAGTTGCTCGTTCTCACTCTTTGGTGGGGTGTTAGGTGTTGTTTGTTTTGCTTGGTCACTTTGCGTGTGTCTTACAGTGACTTTACTTTGTCCGTATGTCTTGGTTCTTAGTTGTAATGTTGGGGCACAGCCTCGAATTTCTGTGCATTTTTGTTAGTTTTTCGGCATCTTGGTCTTTTCTCAATATTTGGACACTCCTTTGTTCCCTTGGTCCATGTTTTCTGTGTCCTCATTCATTGCCTTGGTCTCTGATCTCTGGACACTCCTTCCTTGCCTATCTTTGGTGCCTAGCTGCACCCTTATATCCATGGTGTCCCTCTGTGTATGTGCGACCGACCACAACACACTATGTGGTTGATCGTGTACATTGCATTACCGGCTGCTACTTGGTCCGTATATCAGGTCTTTTCCTTGCCTATTTCCGTTTCCTCCCTCTATGCTACACATGTTTGTGTATCTTGGTCAGTGCTTATGGGCTATACTGATGTTAGGTGCTGGGCCTCTGTCCATGTTCAGTTCCCTGAGTTTGGACTACCCAGTGCTCAGATTTGGTTCTGAGTTCTTTCACTTTTTCATTGTATCTCACTGCAGTCTTCTGTATTGCAATGTCTGCAGGTGGTCGTGGACTTCTGGTCAACCACTCCTGTCCTACTGGTTCCTTTTCTTGGGACAGGGGTAGCTAGGATTCCGGTCCTGGCTACGGCTTTTCTTTGTTCCTTTTCCGGAACATACATTTTTGTTTTCCTGCGGTACGCGTCCTGCGTAGTTCTCCTCATATATATCTTGGAGATGTGTTCGTTATTCTTCCCTGCTGGAGCTGGTTGTGCTGCTCCTTCGGGTTGCGGGGTCGCTGTTTTTTGCTTAGCGTCTCACGCTTTAGTTCGTGGAGCTCATTTTCCTCGTGGGCCTCTGCCTGGGCCCTGGCTCTTCGGTGTTTGGCCTTGTTGGTCCTTCAGGGGTCCTGGGGGGGAGGTTCCTCCTGGACGGAGCGTGTCTGCTCGCCCGGGGTTTGTTCCTTCCGGCTCATCGAGATTGAGTTCCTGGTTCCTCTGGCGGCCGTTCCTTCTGGTCCTTTGCCAGCCTTAGTTGGAGGCGCTGCTTTACTTGGTTTCCGATCCTGCGGGTCTTCACGCAGATCCGCCTCTTTTTGCGGATCGGTCCAGCCCTGTACGAGGCTGGTTCGTTCTTTCTCTCGAGTCTTCGTGTCTCGGGTTTTTGTCTCGAGTTTCTCGTTGCTTGTATGGGCACTGGTGGCTTCGTTGTTGGTCTCCCACCTGTGTGCTTTGTCTCGGCGGCAGTGTGTTGTTTCCTGGTGGTCCTTCCGGTTTTCCTATCACTACGAAAGGTTCTTCGGTCTCTGATAGGGTTGTCTGGTCTTTCCCTTCGGGGTTGCTCCGGGACCTTCGTCTGGTGCTGTGTGTTACCAGATCGTTCGTCACGGCTCGTAACCCTGTACAGCAGCAAGAAACTTGTAGTCTAGGGACATGACAAAATTGCTGTAATATATAGCGGGTCACCAGTGTAACCACATGATTGGCACAAGCAAGAATAAAGTATTTCTCCCTTAGGACTGAAGAAATATACATATAAATTATATTATATATATTAACAATATAATCAATACAGTATTATATAAAGCACAGATGGACAAGATCATTTATAAAACAAATCAAAGTATTGTCTCTCCTATAATATAAATGTATGTATGGCAAAACAAATGTTAACAGACTTATCTCCAAAGATGTTATCTCTCCTGTCCCGTGCGAGTCACTGACTACTTAATCTGCGGGAGTCAAAAACATTGCTTCTGCCCCGCGAAAAATTGCCAAACTAACATTATTTAATTAAACTTACATGGAGCAAAATAATGTGACAAGAGTAATCTTAAAGTAACTTAGTAAATGGTCAGAATAACATGCATAACAAAAATAATGTAATTATTAATACATGCAGTAATTAAAATAAAATAACAAAGGGAAATATTGGCAACGCTCCCCAGCCACCAGGAACTAGAAGTCTCTCACGGAATGTTGCCCCCCAATGTTCAAACAATTACAGAATTCCCATCAGTGCTTCCTACTGATGGTCATTAATAAAACCACTTTCCCACGAAATCAGTCGTGAGCAAACAAAGAGAATATAATCGTTCCCACGGGTGGAAAAAGTTAAGCCTAATTCAACATATAAATCAGGCAACACATAACTTACATACAATTAAAGAATATTTAGATGTACATACATATAATCATATAAAACAAGGCATATATAGAAGTACAAATTAATGTATTTAATTACGTAGCTTATAGAGGTACGTAACACTGTGTACTGTCGCTTCATCTTGGGTGGCGCTGGCGGGGCCGCTCCAGCTTACGTTCGGTGTTGCTGTTCCTCCTGTACCACTCCGCTTGCTGTCTTGGGCATTGTTTCACCTCCAGCCTGCTTTTGCACTTCCAGTGCCGTCCTGGTCGTTGGCCCGGGTGGTCTATTTTTCTTCTTCTCCTTGGTTTGTCTTGATCCCTTCAGTTCTGGTGTGTGTGTTTGTTTTGCTTTTCAGGTCTCCTTTTTCTGTTGGCATTGACCTCTGGGGGTCGGTTTGGGGAGTTTCCGGCTCTCCTCCGGCGCCTGTGTTTTTTCTGCCTCGTTTGGTCCTAGTGATAGGCTGTTTGTTTGCTGCAGTCTCCTTCTTTTCGGATGATGTTTGGGCCTGCTGTTTTCTGGAGGGGTCCTTGGGTTGCAGCTTGCTTGGTCAGGCCGGGAGTGCTTCATTTGTTGTTTGGTTGTGGCTCTTCGCTGTTCTCTGCGTGTCTTGGCCTCTGAGGCCGTGGGCGCATTTTGGTTTGCCTGGGTTCCCTTCCTCCCCTCCTTCCTGTTCTGAGGTTCGGATCTCCTGGGTCGTCTGCAGGATCCTTTAGTTTCGTCTGTGGTCTTGTGTTTGTGTTAGGGAGCGTGGCGTCTGCCTCCCGGGTCCTTCCCTCTTTTCCTTATCTGTGGTGAGGTAGCTCCGAGAGCCGATGGGGCTCCCCCCAGAAAACCAGTGTTGAATGTAATGAAATGCCGTTTTCTGGGTGAATCCTGGAGGCTCCCCGGCATCCCTCCCTCCCTCCGATCGGCGGTATTTTTTGAGTATTTTGACATCCAGCCTAAGAACTGCCAGTTGGAGCGCTGGGGCTCCCCCTTCCCCCTCCCGGGGTGGGGGTTGTGCATACGCCGGCACGACAACATGATGACGTCATGCTACTTTGATCATTTTGTTTGGGGAGTTCTGTCCACTCGTTCGGCTTTTGGTAGCAATAGTTTCAACAGAATAGGCGTTTGTTTTGGGGCGCCTACCTTTCTGGGTGTCTATCCCAGTCGATAGCAGACATAGAATGCTCCCAACTACAGGAGGGTTTCTATAGGCCATTGCTCCTCGTGCCTCTCTGAGGGGGGCCAGGTTCTGGCTCGTGGTTCCCGGTAGGCAAGAACTCCAAGCACTTTGATGCCAGAAAGTTATACTTATCCATTCAGCCTGGATAGCTCCGGGAAGCCTCTGGGACTCGCCCAGAAAATGGCGTTTCATTACATTCAACGCTGGTTTTTTAGTCATGTGCATGTTGGTGCTGTACTTCATAGAAACTAAAACATTTTGGGTTTAAGTGGAGGGCAAGTACAGTCAGTCATAGAAGCATTAAGAGATGGGTAAGTAGTCAGTTACAGGAGCATTAAAAAAAGGATAAGTAGACACTTATAGAAAGAAGATTGACTGTATTAAATTTAAAGTATTTTTATTTATTATTGTGTTTATTTTTCACTTAGATAAGTGTGATTATCCTACACTCCAAAATGGCAAAGTGATTCCCTTCAAAAATACGTATAAAGTTGGAGAGACTGTGACGGTGCAGTGTTCTAGCGGTAGATACTTGACCGAGGGTGACTCGCGTCTGCTTTGTGGTGTGGGGGGAGAGTGGACCTCGGCCTCAGTCTTATCTTCCATGCCCGAGTGTCAAGGTGAGAAATACTGTAAGGTCTTAGATAAATTGATTTCTTATGTACTGTGTATTTAGGCAATGTCAGTCTGAAAGGGAATATATTACAGGAATAATGAGTGTACCATACCTAAGAAAGTGAGATATTTAAATTTAAAAGAAAATACAATACCCTAGTTTACTTAATCATATATTGTAAAGTACTGTCTAAATATATGCTTTTAGAAGCAAATAAATATTATAAATATTCTTCATAATTCATAAATCAATTACAGCATTTTGATATAAAAGAGTCTCTGTACATTTCTAAAAATTTGTGAAAAAAAATTGAATGTAATGAGATGTGTTGGGATCGAACTTCCTTTTCAGGAGTAGAGCCAACACATTTAAACCATTAGGTACGCTAGTATTAAATCCAAGTTTTCCTACTGAGGTCTCACTATGGCTTAGTGAGGCATCTTTCTCCGCAGCCTGGCCCATCGTCAGGTGCGACACACTTTACTAGGCTGGGCCCTGACTATGGCCACCATTTATAATCTCTGGTAGAGCCCCGGTGGCCCCCTGAAGCTATCTAGCCGACATATGTGACCCGCTGTTGGGGTCACATAAGTCATGAGAGCCTGTTAGGCCTACTGGTGACCAGAGCAAAACCTGACCCCCTCAGAGTGGCGCAGAGAGCCAGGGATTGTTACAATCATCCAACCTGGAAAAGCATCTGGAAAGTCAGTGAAGCATACAAACAACTAAAGTTTCATACAAAACAAGTGCCAAAACAGCCAAAAGACTCTGCAAATGACTTATTCAAAACAACTGATTTGCTCGAAACTACATAACTGTAATCCCCTGGTGCAAATGGCCATCAACATGTGGCATCCTGGAGCTCCTGGGTACCAGCCAGCTCCTCATCAGCTCAGAGCTGATAGACCACGAACCTGGTACTGCGTGTTGTCTGTCTGTTGTTGGTTCTGGGGATCAATGTCCCGACTGCTTTGTTAGTGACCAGACCTCCTGGCTGGTGGTCTAGTGACTAGGCCTCCTGGTTGGTGGTCTAGTGACTAGGCCTCCTGGCTGGTGGTCTAATGACTAGGCCTCCTGGCTGGTGGTCTGGTGACCAGACCTCCTGGTTGGTGGTCTGGTGACCAGCCTCCTGGCTGGTGGTCTAGGACTGGGTGGTCCTAGTTGCGGGGGTTGAGCTTTGCTCTTTGGCCCGCCTCCTGGTTGGTCTGTTTACTAACTACACTAACTACTATTTTTTTTTTCTCTACACACCAGTGAAGCAGCCCCTGGTGGTGGTCTAGTGACTAGGCCTCCTGGCTGGTGGTCTAGTGACCAGGCCTCCTGGTTGGTGGTCTAGTGACCAGGCCTCCTGGTTGGTGGTCTGGTGACCAGACCTCCTGGTTGGTGGTCTAGTGACCAGGCCTCCTGGTTGGTGGTCTGGTGACCAGACCTCCTGGCTGGTGGTCTAGTGACCAGCCTCCTGGCTGGTGGTCTGGTGACCAGGCCTCCTGGCTGGTGGTCTAGTGACCAGGCCTCCTGGCTGGTGGTCTGGTGACCAGGCCTCCTGGTTGGTGGTCTGGTGACCAGGCCTCCTGGCTGGTGGTCTAGTGACTAGGCCTCCTGGCTGGTGGTCTGGTGACCAGGCCTCCTGGTTGGTGGTCTTGTGACCAGGCCTCCTGGCTGGTGGTCTAGTGACCAGGCCTCCTGGTTGGTGGTCTGGTGACCAGGCCTCCTGGCTGGTGGTCTGGTGACCAGGCCTCCTGGTTGGTGGTCTGGTGACCAGGCCTCCTGGCTGGTGGTCTGGTGACCAGGCCTCCTGGCTGGTGGTCTGGTGACCAGACCTCCTGGCTGGTGGTCTAGTGACTAGGCCTCCTGGCTGGTGGTCTGGTGACCAGACCTCCTGGCTGGTGGTCTAGTGACCAGGCCTCCTGGCTGGTGGTCTGGTGACCAGACCTCCTGGCTGGTGGTCTAGTGACCAGGCCTCCTGGTTGGTGGTCTAGTGACCAGGCCTCCTGGCTGGTGGTCTAGTGACCAGGCCTCCTGGTTGGTGGTCTGGTGACCAGACCTCCTGGTTGGTGGTCTGGTGACCAGGCCTCCTGGTTGGTGGTCTAGTGACCAGGCCTCCTGGTTGGTGGTCTAGTGACTAGGCCTCCTGGCTGGTGGTCTGGTGACCAGCCTCCTGGTTGGTGGTCTAGTGACCAGGCCTCCTGGTTGGTGGTCTAGTGACCAGGCCTCCTGGTTGGTGGTCTAGTGACTAGGCCTCCTGGCTGGTGGTCTAGTGACTAGGCCTCCTGGTTGGTGGTCTAGTGACCAGGCCTCCTGGTTGGTGGTGTGGTGACCAGCCTCCTGGTTGGTGGTCTGGTGACCAGGCCTCCTGGTTGGTGGTGTGGTGACCAGACCTCCTGGTTGGTGGTCTGGTGACCAGGCCTCCTGGTTGGTGGTGTGGTGACCAGGCCTCCTGGTTGGTGGTCTAGTGACCAGGCCTCCTGGTTGGTGGTCTGGTGACCAGGCCTCCTGGTTGGTGGTCTGGTGACCAGGCCTCCTGGTTGGTGGTCTGGTGACCAGACCTCCTGGTTGGTGGTCTGGTGACCAGGCCTCCTGGTTGGTGGTGTGGTGACCAGGCCTCCTGGTTGGTGGTCTAGTGACCAGGCCTCCTGGTTGGTGGTGTGGTGACCAGGCCTCCTGGTTGGTGGTGTGGTGACCAGGCCTCCTGGTTGGTGGTCTAGTGACCAGGCCTCCTGGTTGGTGGTGTGGTGACCAGGCCTCCTGGCTGGTGGTGTGGTGACCAGGCCTCCTGGTTGGTGGTCTAGTGACCAGGCCTCCTGGTTGGTGGTGTGGTGACCAGGCCTCCTGGCTGGTGGTCTGGTCAACAAGGTTGTTAGATACAGCTGCTTGCAATGTGATGTATGAATCATAGCCTGATTGATCAGGAATTCTTTAAAGGTGGCTTACCAAGTTCTCTTGTAAAATCTATGCTGCATGGGTTTGTTAAAAAAAATAGATCCTATCTTTCAAACCTGCTCTCATTTTTGGATACAATAACCAGCTACACAGACAAAGGTCTTGCGGTGGATGTAGAATACAGCACTAGAATGGATAAAACAATTATTAAAACAAAGCAAACAAAGGTTCATGCTAAATGGGAATGAATGTGACTGGAAAAAATGTGGTGAGTGGGATTCCACAAAAGTCCATTTTTGGCCAATCATTTTCATCATATACATCAGTGACAAAGATGAGAATATTACAAACCACATCATCAAACTTGCCGCTGACACAAAGATTTATGGTAAAGCGAAAAATGAAAATTATATTTGAAGCCTTACAGAGAGATCTACATGAACTCCTAAAATGGTCAGGAAACTGGCAAATGCTGTTTAATATTTAAAATGCAAGACCTTGCATGTGGGGCATAACAACCCATATCACAATTACCAAATTAATAACATTACCTTGCAGCAGATTGATGAAGAAAAGGACCTTGGAGTCAAACTCTACCTTTCACTAAAAGTTGCACAACAGGTAACAGCAACAGTAAAAAGAGCTAACCAAACCCGAGGACAAATCAAGCATACCTTTGACTTTAAGGGAAAGAAGGTAATGATTCAATTGTATAACTCTCTGGTATGCCCACACTTGGATTACTGTATCCAAGTATGGAGACCTCATCTTCAATAGGACATAGCTGATCTCGGGAAAGTACGTCATCAGTGATAGAACTGTCCTGAAGAGCTGGTTGGGACCTGCAGCTCCAGCCTATAATCACAGGCAGAGGGGGGGGGGGGGGTTAGTACTAACAAACTCACACTAGTTTTGAGAAATTTGGTCATTTCTTTACATTCTTTGCTTTAAGTTTGTTTGGAAGTTTTGAGGCTCGGAGTCTCTTTGAACCCAGCAGTGGTATTTTGATTCACTGCCTTTCTGGGTGTTTTCGTGGTGGGGTGGTGGAGTGTTATCTGGCTCTGGTCCTTAGTAGGCCAAACACAACTCTTCAGCTGATGTGACCTAGTAATTGGGTACCATCTCAGAAAGATAGCTTCAGAGAGCACAAGATGCTCCCCTAGAAAGTACCAGAGCAAGCACAGTACTTTGGGGGGCCTCAACTTTTCATGGTGGATAATTCAGATTTTACTTCATTAACTATTACACTTTGGGTTCTGTTAAAAAATTAAAGATTCATCTCCCTACTCGGCCAGTAATTTCTTTTGTATGCAATAACACCATGGTCACATTTGTCAGAAGCTTTTGCAAAATCTGTGTATATTACATTAGCATTTTCTTGTCTTCCACGGCAGCTAAAGCCATGTCATAGTGGTCTAGCAGTTGAGTGAGGCAGGAGCACATTATTTTAAATCCATGTCGACCAAGATTATATAGACTGTGATTGCATGTGTTTTGTAATGTTCTTGGCATTCTTTTTCAAAGATTTTTATGATGTGTGATGTTAGAGGTTTTGGTCTGCTTTACCTGAATCCGGCTGTCTAATTAAAACAAAGCATTGTGATGGTCAGAGATAGATGTTGACGCAATGTGATTTCTGCCCAGTGCTCTGAATGTCAAAGTGAACTTCTTTGTGGGGTAGCATGATTGTTTTAAGTTTGTCAATAAAACCAGTACTGTACCTGGGGTTCTGTCTCCAAAAGATGTTAAGGGCCTGTGATAGTTTTTTCTTTTTTTTTCTTTTGCAGTTCTTGATGAATATAAAATTTCAGAAATCTAGGCCTGATGTAGGATGTTAGGGTGACATCTAGTATATGGCTCGATGTTGGTATTACATTTATATCGAATTAGTTTGGATCATTGATCTCCAGTGTTCAGTGGTTCGCTGAAAACAGAATCATACAAATACAAACAAATACAAATACAAATATTTATTTAGGTAAAGTACATACATACAAGGTGAGATACAAAAGTTGATGGATTTATAGATAGAGCTAGTACATACAATGCCTAAAGCCACTATTACCCAAAGCGTTTCGGGCAGGAAAAACACTAAGACTAAAACTTAATACTAGTTGAAATTAAAGTATAAATTGTGTCGAGAAAAATAAGAAAAAAAATGAAAAAAGGGGGGGGGAACATAGCAGAAAAAAAAGCAATACAGAAATACAATTTGATCAACAAACAGCTTTGTTTAAAATTGTAGACATGAGTAGACATTTAGGGGTGAGGTAGGTTACATTGAGTTAATTAGGTAGTACTTAGTTTTTATCTTAAACTGGTTGAGAGAGGTACAGTCTTTAACATAATTGGGAAGGTCATTCCACATTCGAGGTCCCTTGATTTGTAAAGCATTTCTAGTTTGACTAAGTCGTACTCTTGGAATATCAAATAGGTATTTGTTTCTGGCGTGGTGCTCATGGGTTCTGTTATAACCTTCTAGGAAGCTTTTAAGGTCAGGATTAACATTACAGTTCAGCATTTTATATATATAAAATACACATGAGAGGATGTGCATGACTGTAGTGTAGTCATAGTGTAGCCTCAGTATTTCATTCATTTCTTTGTTGTCATCTGTGAAGGTTCCACCATCTGTGTGCAAGGGCCCAGTGCAGGATGTAGTTTTTGTTCTAGAGTTGGCATAGGAGAAAAGTATTTTGGATTCCTCTCTCTTCCATTGAGGACTTTTGCCGTCTTTACCTCTCCTGAATTTTATACGAATCTTGCAGCTTTAGCTTGATTATTTCTATTTCCCTACATAGCCTTCTTTGTCATTCTTGGGATAGAGTGGAGGGTTCAAGTTATTCTGCAATATGCATCCTTTGCTTATAGAGGGAACACCATTCTCATTCCAGTCTGCCCCTTTTTCTCTCTTTTTTTTTTCTGTGGGGAGCCCCATTGGTTCTCTGGAGCTATTGGACTGATATTAGCTAATATTAGTACAGTATGTGGCTTCAGTCATATGGAATTGTCATGCCTACCAGGGACTACTAGCCAGAACGTGGTCCCCTCAGAGAGGCACAGGGAGCAATGGCCTATGAAACTCTCATGAATGAAAATACAGTATTCATGTCTTCCATCGACCAGGGTTGAGCAGCCAGGAAGGTAGGCGCTCCAAAAGAGACCCCTCCTGGTAGAAAAATTGCAACCTGAGATTGAACAAATGCTAGAAATTTCCTCAATACACATGTCGGCTGTCTAGTGGGTATGAGTCCTGTGGTCTTCCAAAGAGTACATGCAGCTGCATATGGAACTATCACTTGCCCATATCTTTAGCAGCATCAGAGAAAACATGTGGTCTTCAAGTGATGCATAAGGGACACTGCCCAAGAATACCTGAAAGATGGAACTCCCTTCTGACCACTAAAGAGGCTGGGTTGGACAGATGTCATACCAAACCGACAGGGAAAGAGAGAGCTGTCAGCTAGCCAGGATGAGTCAGGAATTTCATACTGAAGTTAGTATGCAGCAACAGACTCAAACATGAGTGAAGCCAGGACCATTAAGGAAGTGAGGTCTGAATCCTGCAGGAGGAACCAAAAAAGATCCACCCATGTCACAGAAGGCTTAATGCAGATGATGGAAACCTCAGGATATAAGATAACTCTTTCAAACCAGGGGAAAGCAGCCGAGTAATCAAGCTCATACATCAAAGGGAGGTTGGTAGGAAAAATCCTCCATCTGATGAGGGTCTGGAGCAAAAAATCCTCATCAGATGGAGGTAAAGTCCAGGAGCAGTTGAAGGGCACCCATGGACCCTCCTTGTGCTTCCCTGCCTCCCCAGCCCAAGAGGCTAGCCATCAGGGTAAAGGTGTACTCTGCATCTGATGCTTGCAACAGGGCATCGTCCAAGAAGAGGAATCGGAGCTGGGGATTGGTTGTGAAGGCGAAGGCTTTGTATTCCCGGCAGGAAAGGACAGCTCACTTGCCTCTACCATTTAAGTGGATGAGGACACCCCAAAAGGAGACTAGGCTACCTCCAAAGCTAGACGAACCCAACTCTGAAACCCCTCTGATAGTTCAAAGCCGGTACCAGGGGGAAAGACCAGATGCTGGGCAAACCACACCAGAAGGGAAAAGAAGAGGAGGGGGTGGACTTTGCTGAGGTGGAACATGCCAACTCCTTCCAAATCCATGTCCTTAAACACACAGGATCACCTTCAGGGCATAAAATTTAACAAAATACCACAAAACCTAATTGCAGAAAAATGAAGCCCACAAAGCAGCTTGATAAGCTTCTAGTCTTGAGGCAAGCTCAGCTAAAATAGAGGCCTAACGAGCACAAGCGTCACAGGTATTGGAGTCAAAGGTGCCTCAGACCCAACTGGCAGTACTGTAAGGGTGGCCACACACACACACACAGAATGACTGTCGGCATATAGCAAGGCTGATGAGCACCCTTCAAACTTGTGTGTAGCAAGTGCGGGCTTGTCGGGTCAGTCTATAATAAACTGTAGACCCACTGGGGAGTTACCAAGGTCTAAAGACAAATAACCCAGCAGGACACCCAGGCACTAGTGATCACACACTCTGAAAGAAGACACTGAACACAGCCTATAGATAAACCTTGGCTATGAAGATGTCTGTAGGGTGCAGTACAAACAAGTGCCATACCGCATCATGCCCCAATTCACAATTAAACAGCCATAGGGCTTCGGA